>JANHFX010012405.1:48360-152153 GCA_027560015.1 Chloroceryle amazona
CCAGCGCTGGGCCCACACCGGGAGAAAATTTTAGACAGTGAAGCAATTCTAAAAGGGTA
Organism: Chloroceryle amazona; assembly: GCA_027560015.1. Lineage (NCBI taxonomy): Eukaryota > Metazoa > Chordata > Aves > Coraciiformes > Cerylidae > Chloroceryle > Chloroceryle amazona. Next base: position 48,420 of record JANHFX010012405.1, read on the forward strand.
AAAATTGCTCAGGTATTTGGAAAATATGATCCTTAGTGAAAAGCCAAGGGAGCTGGACTTATTCAGTCTGAAAGAGATGACCATGGGACAACTCTGCTATAGTCTTTCGATGCATAAGGACAGCAAATGCTCTTTTCACATTTACTAGGAAAAGCAGAAGAAAAAAAACCTTTAATTGTCTACAACAGTGATCTAAGGCACAAGCAGAAAAACTCACTGATTATTAAAAAGGAAGTAGCTGGAAGAAGCTGCCAATGGATGTTGTGGAGCCTCCTCTAAGGAAGGCTTTCCAGGTTTCACAGAGGCCATAGCTATACCACTGTAGTGTCAGGTAGAGCCAAGACACTGCCTCAGAATGAGCAGTCAGGCTGTCCAGAGGTACCTTGGCATTACAGCCTTCCAAAAATTTTTTTTCTCAGGAATGTATAACCAGAAGTCTGAAGGACACCATCTGGGGTGCTCCTTCAGCAAAGGATGACAACACGGGGCCTCAGAACAAAATATAGTAATGGAGAAAGTGCTCATGGAGGAAGGCAAGATCCTCACGGTTCCTCCTCTTCAAAGGAAAACATGCCACCAGCACCAGCAGATTTAGGCTAGAATTAGAAGTGCCAAGATATAAAACTCTGGAAAACTGAATTCATCCAAGCAAGCAGCAACTTAATCACAACTGGTTAGAGCTGCTAGAACACCTCCACACAAAAGCTGAGATCTCTCAGGGCTAACTCTTGAACTGAACAGGTACAGAAGCTTTGGCTACCTACCCTCCCATCCGAGATTGGAAGGGAACTATTTTGAGTTTTTATTCAAACTTAGTGAAGTTATTCCAGTGACAAACAGGTCCTGAAGTAGAGAACACTTGGCTCTGAGAATACTCTAAGGAATTCACCTATTTCTTTCTGGTTCCTAACCAAGGAGACCCAGTGATAAAGAAACACTGCTGAAAACTTCAGGACCACCATTTCTCTAGAGCAGACTCAACATGATGGTTTTCAAATGCTTCTCCCTCTTCCCTCCCCAAATCCACAGAGGTATCTTCAGTGTTTTCAGAGAGCATAGCATAATGTTTAAGATACACCAGTACCATACAGACCAGAACAGACCACTCGTTCTTCAAACAAGAATGGGTTGCAACAAATGACTTCCAGTGAGAAACAAGTGGAACAAACAACGTGGTCCCAGCCCACCATCAATGCAAGAGGTGGATTCAGGATTTCACACTGTCAAGCATGAAATTCTGGCTGCTCAGTCATCACCTACACACTCCTGGTTTGTACTTGTCTCTGAGGACCCAGCAGATGATTGGAACCAAAGGGAACAAGAAATTGTGGTGGCATTTCTTACCTTTCTACTGTTGATATGACTTTCCCCAAACCAAACATACACTCATAGAGTCAGCCTAAAAAATTGGCCACACGGCCAGGTGCGCAGGCTCACCAAACTGGGATCTACGCCACAGCTCCATCCTGAGGCAATGCTTACACATAAGAAAGAAGTCAATTTAAATCAACTAGAATTATAGAATTGTTTAGGTTGGAAAAGACCTTTAAGATCATCAAGTTCAACCATTAACCCAGCACTGCCAAGTCCAACACTAAATCATGTCTCTCAGCATCACTTTATGCATCTTTCAAATCCCTTCAGGGACAGGGACTCCACTGAGCAGCCTGTTCCAGGTCTTGACACCTTTCAGTGAAGAAATTTTTCCCGATATCCACCTAAACCTCCCCTGGTACAACTTGGAGGCCGTTTCTTCTTATCCTATCACTTGCTCCTTGGGAGAAGAAACCAACCCCACCTCACTACAACCTCCTTTCATGGAGTTGTTGGGAATGAGAAGGTCTCCCCTGAGCCTCCTTTTCTCCAGGTTGAATGACCCCAGGTCCCTCAGCCGCTCCTCGTGAGACGTGTTCTTTAGACCCTTCATCCTTGCCCTTCTTTGAACACAGTCCAGCCCCCCGGTATTCTTCTTGGAGTGAGGGGCACAAAACTGAACCCAGTATTCGAGGTGTGGCCTCACCAGTGCCGAGTACAGGGAGACAATCTCTTCCCTGCTGGCCACACTACTGCTGCTACAAGCCAGGATGACGTTGGCCTTCTTGGCCACCTAGGCACACATTGGCTTATATTCAGCCAGTTGTCAACCAACATCTCCAGGTCCTTTTCTGCCAGGCTGTTTCCAGACACTTTTGCCCAAGCCTGTAGTGTTGCATGGGCTTGTTTTGACCCGAGTACAGGATTTGGCACTTGGCCTTCTTGAACCTCATATGATTGGCCTTGGCCCAAGGATACAGCCTGGCTACACCCCTCTGCAAAGCCCTTCTACCCTCAAGAGGATTGACACACCAACCCAACTTGGTTTTGCCTGCAAACTTACAAAGGGTGCCCTCAATCCCCTGGTGTCCAGATCTCTGATAGAGATATTAATGAGAACTGGCCCCAGTACTGAGCCCTGGGTGACACCACCTGTGATCGGTGACATGAATAACCTTGTCTCTGCTTTTCAGCTATCTTTTCAGTTTTGCTGATAGTTATTTGTCTTCAGACAACCCTCTTCTCCACTTCAATGAACACCTGCCTTGCAGCAGAAGACAATATAACAGATTTTAAATGTTATTGTCTGTTTAAAAGCAAATGGGACCAGCACGTAGTCTTGCAGAAATGCGTTGGATTTGAAGTGGTCTACACACACATCTCTGACAGCACCTGGGACGCAGCCCCGAGACACATACACAAACTAAAGCCAACAAACAACTTGTTAGACAACAACCATAGCAATAAAAGCAACATTAGCGATACCAACAACAGTTCTGGTCCCTCACAAACTCACGTTACGCAACTGATCCTGAATTCATTCATAAAAATACTTGTGTGTTGATAGTTGTGCAGAGCTAAATTACCATATTAGGCCAAGAGAGGGCTCCATTGAACTACATTTCCTTTGCCCAAACCCCCTCTGAAGTAGGGGATTTGGGAAGAGAGCAAGGGAGGAAGAAAGAGAGAGGGAACACGTGACAAGTGCAAGGGCACACCAGAAAAGAAAGAGAGAGAGATGAAAAAATAAAATCTTGGGTAATTTCTAGTGTTCTGCCTTTGTTTTCTGTAAGACTGAACAAAACCACAAATAAGTAAACCATGTAAGTGCATGTGAACAAGGGGCAAAAATGTACTGGAAGGAGGAGGAACACGTGGCTGGCACACTGGGAAAACATATCTCCTGTAAAATACTAAAAAGTCAAGAAGACTCAGGACAGGGACAGGAAATTTAGTGATGTCACAGAACTGGTAAGTCTTCAGGTCACACACAAAGCTAAGTCTTTGTGTGGGGCAGAATGCATAATACACCTTTAATCACTTACTGCTACATGTTCATTGCAGCTGATAAGAAAGTACTTAGGCTACTGTGGGTTGTAGAAGAACATTTAAATGCCCAGCCCTTTGGGTTTTTTTAATAAATAAATAAAAATAATCATCTCAACTTACAGCCCCCTTATTTTCTGAAGCTTGAGGACCACTCTGTGAGGTGTCTGTGTGGCAGGACTGTGGGCTGCACTGCATTGCTTTAGAATTTCCCCTCCATTCTGCGTAGCACAACTGAAAACATTTAATACTCTAGGAAGCAAAACCCACTTGGATGTGGACAAAATTCTTTTACACTTGTCTTTTCCCTACTCGGAACTACCTTCAGAAGTGACAGCAGTTGATTTGCACGTGAATTTTAACTGTTGATACTTTGCTGATACAACTTCACAGCGTTTCACAGAAGTGTTGGGGTGAGTTACAATAATTAAGTGTGAAGTGCATCCTTGCATTTTGGGAAAATTGCTCAACATAGAGAGCTCGTGGCAGAGCATGTCACAGCAAGGACCACAGGATGCCGGCGGTCATAAAAAAAGACAGTTGAAAGGATGGAAAAGAAGGCAGGCATTCAAGCTGATGACTAGATAAGCAAGAATTGCCACGAGGGAACAAAGAATGGAAGTCTTACGGAGGGACAGAGAAATATACTGCAGATAGCCTTCAGGATCTCAAATTTGATTGAGAAGGCAATACAAATCCAGTGGAGGCATTTCAGGGGAAGCTGAACACCACCACTGAAGCAGAAGGCACGAAAGATTTCCTTGGCAAGAGCAATACTGTTTTTCTTTTTGCCATTTTTAATTCCCAAGCCTATGACTGAGAGGTGCCATTTAAGGCTGGGACAGCCCTGTAAGATGGCAATTCCACCTCCACTGAAGTCCAAAGCAGCCTCCTTAGAAGAAAAACCTTTATATGGCAGCAAATAAGGACTGTCTCTAATTGGCCTGTTGAGAATCAAGCACTGAAAAAAAACCTTTAATGTGCAAGTGCAGCCACCCTTCTGCATTGCCCTAGCACATGTACCCTGCTAGCCCAGCCCCGCACTGAATAAGGACACTGGCTGGGGATTTTGAAAGTCTTCTATAAAAACTTCTTTGACAGTTGCTATTTTAGAAGCCCTTTGATCCAATCATCAAAAATAGATGGAGACGCATCCTGCCCAAACACCAGTCACAAGCACCAAAAGTCCAGTCTGCTAAATTTCCACACCCAAATAAAAGTCAGGCTTAGAGAAACCTCTTGATGACTTTTTTTGCTAGTTTTCAAACAGTTAATATGAAACTCTGAATTTCTCCCCACCTGTGAAGGAGGGAATATCCTGCAGCACCTTCTTCATGCATCAGGCAAAAATATTTTCCCTACATTCCAAGGTTTGTGTTGCCCACATGCAAGACAAGACATCTGAGCCTAATGTCACCTTCTCTACAACACCAGTGAGCCTCCAAGATAACCCCAGCAGACCAGCTGGACACAAAAGGAGTTCATTTTTCCACGTGCTGCCAGCCGTGGCACTGTCAGCAGGGAGGCCAACAAGAGTGCCAGTCAGAAAGGTTTAATAAGTAGTGATGTGAAGTTTACTCTTTCATGTCTATAAACTGGGTAACATAAAGACAAGGTTGTAACCTTTATCAGACCCACTTCCCATGTATGTATCACTTGGGTTGTTTGTTTTTTTTTCTCCTCTCTCTTTCACTGAAAATTAACTCCTTGCTGTCTCCAGAGCATGCTTTTAAGGACCCCCACGTTCGCTCTCAAACAGCTAGTGGAAAATGAAGCCGGCACCCTAAAAGTCCAAGTTTCCCATCTGTCCCCAGAAGAGTACAATTCATTACCTGTTTCCTTAAGTCCTGAGCCGATCTATGAAGAGTGTGGTGGTTGTTAGCAGTGAGCCCTTTCGTAGAGGAGCCAGTGTTTGTAGTAGGATGGTGATTAGCAGCAGCCTGGTCTTTTCGGCTCTCAGCCTTGTGTTCGCTGTTCCTCTCCTTCCCTGGTGTGGCCTCTTTGCTTTTGTGTTTCTGAGCAGGTTCTTTCTCCTTCGACGATTTGCTGGACCCATTGAAAACTGAGAAGAGAGAAAATCAGACTATTAAGGGGAAATAAAAACCATACAAGACCAACCTCTTCATTCAAAACAATCCAACTTTCTCTGCTGTCAGTGTGGGGTATTTAGTGAGTGCCTTCTTAAGTAAAATCAGCACAGAAATAGAAATACTATTTTGCATTCCTTTAGATGATTAGATCTGCTAAAGTATTTCCTTTCCTTTATTATCTTGAATATGATTCATTATCTTGAATATCCAAATTAAAAGATACAAGGTATATTACTGCTTTGATTGACCTAATTTTAGAATTATCAGTTTGATTTTTATTTATGACATTTTAATTAACTTTTTGCTGTTGCAGTGAGGGAATTCTAAACACAAGCTAAATCGAAACATGATTTATTTGTACATGAATGTAAAGGAAAGGGAACCTTCCATGAAAAGTTAGGTTTTGTTTCCACCATTATCCAAACTGCTGAACCAAAGTGACAGCAGTTTGCCTTTACAGCAGACAAGCTGCAAAAAGAAAAAGGGACTTCTGCAAAGAAAGGAAAATACTAAACCTGTTTTGGAACACATCATACCAAGGAATGCTGGGACCTAAGCCGAGTGCCCTAGCCTTCTGCTGAAGAGAAGGGGTAAGAAAGCACAGAAATGAAACCCTATTTTTTTGTACAATCAAATTATGCAAACGTGTACAAGTCTATCACAGCAAGTTTTGTCCCTGTCCCTCTGCAGAATTTATTTAGGAATAGTCACTGCTCTTTTGCTATCAGAGAACACAAAAAACCTAAGGCTAAAAAACTTTCACATTTCTCTGTGTGTTTGTTTCCTAATCAAAAGTGTGGTGAATTTATGTCACTGCTTCCCCCTCTCCAGTGAGGCACTTGCAGAGGTCCACGAGGTTTGTGATCCAACATCCAAAATGGGCAATGCCCTCCTGCCTTCTCCACTCATCTACTCTTGGTTGTTACCAAGGAAAGGATGTAAATAAGAAAATTCTTAAGTACTAAATAGCACCAGTATCTAAAAAATCTTATTTACTGCACGCAGTACACACCATCTGTTTGGGATGTTTAATTAATTTATTACTTCCCTGTGAAATCAAAACTTTCTTTTGCCACCAAATGTGCTATACCTACGATGCACACCTTTGGATCTCACCTGCCTCTATTACACTATTACAGTAGGAAGAGGAGTAATTGTAGTAATAATAAACAACCACCAATCCTGCTGACAGAAGAGGGATAACTAAGCTGCTTTTGAGTAGACACCTACCTGCAAACCTTCCTGGCCAGCTATCTACCCTCCCAGCGCACCTCCAAAAGCCAAAACTCCAGCGAGCTGTTAACAAATCTGTTACTCAGGTCACTTATCTTATTCAGTTGGTCATTAAGTGTTGCAGTAGATTATGTAAAAAATGACAACTTGCAATCACTCTTTCTCCTCTCCTCCTTCCCTCTTGTATTAACTGAGCAAGAATGAGAGAAAAAGCTGTTGGCAGAGAAGTCACCGCAAATTCCCCTGTGGCTCCATCACTCCTGAGCTCAGGAGCAACTGGCGCTGCCCCGGCCAGCCAAGGATTTTTCAGCGACTTCAGCGAGAGTCTCATAACCTCCAGGTCCCATTTCCAGTGATGGAACTGATAATAATTGCCAACCCCTCTTGGGGAGTTCACGACAATACATTTATCCTCCTTTGGAAGGAGTTCTCCCATCAGATGGAAGGCGCTACAGATGCACAAAGCACGACTATTTATTTTTAATAAGACACAGCACAAACAACCGATGGCAGCTTCGTTAATATGTATTTCATCACCACGAGTGATATTTTCCCTTCAGAGGGAACAAATTGTATATACTGACTTGCTCATACGGAAACGTTAAGTCAGAGAGATTAGTTTTCTGTATTCAGCTGCCACTTTATAAACCGAAAAGTACTAAAACAGAAAACACAGCCAAAAAGCCAAATCGTGCACTTTTATAGTTCATGAAAAAAAAAAAAACACCCACCCCAGTGAACATGAGACAAGGTATATTTTATATGCAACAGCTCATTAATTTTAAGTGTCGTGGGAACCCTGCCAGTTTTACCCTCTGAGTAATTATCTTTTGTCTTAATTTGTAAGATTCTTGAAAGGAGGATGAGAGAAATGGGAGAGAAAAAAATGTTCAGTCTCACAGGAAAAGCTTAAAAAGATTAAAGCCTCAAAACACAATAAAAAGGGAGAGACATGGATGCAAACCAGTCCTAGTCAAGCTGTCTCTAGTTAAACAGTAGATGGTATCAGTTTCTGTAAAAACCAGTGTTTGTTTCTTCCAACACCTACAATGTTGTTCTATCCAGCTAGACGGGTATAAAAACAATTCTGCAATAGTAACTTCTGCAAAATTCACAGGCTTTTTACGTGAACAAGTATCAAAATGTTAACTTGATTAATTACAAAACACTATCACAAGCCAAGCATTTAATTGGGCGGGTGGGTGAGGGGGTGTAAAAACATCCCCTGGACTATGATTTTGCTTCCATTGGAGTAAAAATGTACATTATTTAATATAATACAGGATTAAGCTCTGGCCATACGAGCTAATAAGACAGTTCAGTGAAAAGATGAAATCATAAGGAAAGATCAAAAAGCCCCCCCCAGAATCATATTGTTGAAGAATAACTGGTAAGACAGAAGCACCCACTTCTCAAGTGAAAGAAACCAGTAAAAAAACCCAACCCCCAAACCTCTGCATTAAATATTACTGAGACCCAATCCAATTTAACAATAAAATGATCACTAATTCTTTTGTGTCTTCTTATGCAGCAAATTGCACTCCCCTTCGTGTCTGCCAGCACTTCAATCTTTCCAAGGAACACAAAGCAGCAGCAACCGTGTGCCCTACCCTACCCTCCTACCCTTACCAAGCCCAGATATTAGGTATGGCCCAGCTACAATCTCCCAGCCCAGAGTTAACTCTGCCACATGCAATATCCAATGTTTTGCTCCCAGTTATTTTTTTCTATCTCGCAAAAGAGGAAAGTCAATAAAGGTTTCATCCTTGAAGCAATAATTTCATTAAAAAGCGGAAAGAAAAAGCCCAACCCACACGAGTGGTGAAACTCACATTATTAAAGCAGAAATCTTTTGTGGTCTTGAATTATGATTATTTTATGCTACCTTAATCAGCTCTATATTTCCAGCACAGCTTTCAGCTAAAGGTAAGAGCGCTACTAACAAATAATTAAAAGTGCAAGTAAATTATTAGTGTTCAGACTCTTCAAATGGAATAAATGGATAGCCTTTTATCCATATCTAGCCAAATGCTCCTTCTTAAAATGCTGCGTCCTCCAAAGCAATTATTATTATTATTCAGCTGAAACAATAAGAGTCCTAGAGTGAAATACTTGTGGGTCTCTTGGTTAGCAGCAAGGATCAAACACAAAGAAACCGAACCACTGCGTTCAAAATTCACAAGCGCAGGGGGTTTGAACCCACTGATACACTTTATGGCACTGGAACAAAACCTGCTGGCAGGCGTGATCCCCACGGATGCATCGTTGCCCTCTCTGCAGCGGGGGAACTGGGCCCTGGGCTCCAGTACGCACATGAAATCCCACACAGGGGCTTTGAGATATCTCATTTGAATCCATGATAAAGCATCCCTACGCAAACCAGTCCAAACCGTGCGTGTACTGGGTGCAGCTGGAATAACGGCTAAAAAAATTTTTGATCAAGAAAAGCCACATATGTGCTCAATTACTACAGATTAACTATGCACTTACTACAGGAATTGACACCGTAGCGAACAATAAACATTTCTTGTGCCTTCAGCAATTTTCTAAAGGATTCCTACAACTGAATTTGCACGCGAATATTTTATAGAACGTAGCCAGCCAGCCATTCAGAAGCCAACACATCACACATACAATAACCAGGCCCTCACTGTGAAGAATTACTGGACTGGGTTCAGCCAACTGCTGACTCCGTGGGCAAAGCTTTCTCTCCCAAGCCCTCCCAGAGACTGTTCCTGCACCAGATATGTTTTATACTTGAGATACCAGCGGAGTCTGTCGATGTATGAAGCCTTCTGTTTAATGGCAGTGTCTGGAAGATGAAGGCACGGGCCATACATGTTCACATAGGCTGCGTGTCGCAGAGCTCGTGCCGCGCAAAGCGAGCGATTGCGCGTTCATAAAACTATCCAAAACAAAGAGGGGAGATAAGAGTGAGTGAAAGGGAGAAGTTTTGTTTTTAGAAGGAGAAAAGGGAGCCTTGCCAATGTTGTGAACCTGAGCCAGCTATTCCAATGCAAACCTCATGTTGTTACATAGATCATGTTTGGAAAGAGATGTAATATTAATCAACTTTCTGGCATTAAGTATCCGTTACTGTACAAAAACATTCTTGCTCTGGCTTTAATTCAGTTTTAAGTCACTGTGAAAACATTTATGTGGCTCTCAAACTGCCTTAAAGGACCCAGGCAATAATTCTTTTCCCTTCCCGGAGGAACTAAAACAATGATCTACTTCCATAAAACAGGGTATTTTAATACTGCTGATTGTTTTCCTTAAGTGTTGGATACGTCCAGACTTCCATAAACCATTCCCACAGATACAAGCTGTCTTCTGGAGCCCCCCCAGACAATCTGCCTACTCAGGGTCAGTGGCAAAGTTGTACTTCAGCAGAAAAGGACACCACAGCGTCATACGGAAACGTGTGGCACCGCTGTCTCCGCGCACCTCCCGCCCTAACCCAACGCTCTGCCACGTGCGAGTGGACAGCTCTGCAGCAAGCTTTCCATCGCTGCACGCTCGCAGCAGTCAAACAGGAGAACTGTGGCAGGTAACACTGAATTTCCTTCTGATGCTCTCGCCAACGCAGCACAAAACACGACGCGCACGGGAGTGCACCGGGCGGCCGAGGGAGGCGTTGCTGGTAGGAGACCCCACGTCACCGTTTGCAAGACTTCAATACCAAGTGTCTCGTCTTAGCACAAATTCATTACTCTCCCCTAACCACCAGCACACAAACAGCAGCAAAAGGGTCACTCGCTAAGCAGCGAGTCCATGCAGGAAGCGTCTGTCTGTTATCACCAGTCTCTCACCGGGATAGCAATTCCCTTTTTTTTTGAGCAACTTCCAGCTCCCCTATTCTTCTCCACAGGTCATACATCTAGCTACTGAAAATCCGCAAATCCCCAAATGTGTTGTGCCTGATTTGCATATTTAAATATGCTAATCAGTGCAAAACGGGTAATTTTCATGTTACATATTTTTTTTTGCGGAAAAATTAAATGTGCAAAAATGTTTATTGCAACAATTACTGGTTCCATGGTATTTCAACAAAAGGCTGTAAATCATCAAAATAATTGCCTACCCATTAACTATTGTAGTACTCTGCCTGAAATTTTCTCATTCTGCATTTTAGTTGGATGCAAAAAATATTTTTCTCCTAAATACATCTTCAGGATTAATTTCAATTAAAAAAAATAAATAAATGTATGAGCCTTAGATACCCACCCACAAATATCAAATCCAGTTAAACCCAAAACTAAATAAAGAACTGCAACCACAAATCAGAACAAATGTCTCACAACACTCGAACAGCACTGCGTGTGAAAGACATGCCATTTAAACCCCAGATATACAAAGGCTGCATTGAACTATCTCCTGAAATAAGGAAAAAAACCCTCTATCTATGATTTTTTCCTGCACCATCTTTATTACTACACATGTGAGGAAATTACTCTGCTAAATTATCCATTGCAAATTGGGAAGCGGAACATTCTTCTTCGTTTCTGGTAAGCTGGGCAGACAGCACTAAAGCAGAGTGTAGTATTTCTAGAGATGCCTGCTCACTCTGCACAACTGCCAGACTTGTTTTGAAATTGGAGCTCCAAGAAAGTCGGCGTCTATACAATTCTCTCCCCTGCTCATTCCAGGCAAAAGGCACGCAGAGCAGTTTTTATCTGACCGTGTTAACAAACAACAGCACGGACCGGTAACTGCTTCTGACCCAGTAGGTTTTCTGACACTCTGGAGGTGGTCTGCTCTAGCTAAGGAAGCAAGACTTCCTTCATGAAGAAGGCTGGTTACAAATAACGATGGCTAACTCTGCTTTCCCAAATGTAAACTAGAACTTAATTGTCCGTCTCGGGAGTCCGAAGGCAAACACGACACTCCCCCGTATGCTGGCCCAGATGTGCACTTCTCTCCACCTTTGAACTGCTGTGCTGCTGTGAGAGATGCCTGATCCTGCAGGCATCCTTCTTGAGGGAATTAGCCGACCATCATTCCAGGAACTGCGGCCTGCTCCGTGCAATTTCAAAGGTCTCTGCGCAACTGTATCTGTGCGCACTGCTCTTCCCGAGGCCCTTTGCCAGTCCACAAGCCCTTTCAAGTAGAGTAACACCTATCCCCTTCTGCTCCTGCGATGGGACTGATAACCCAACAACTCCCTCGCTGCACCTTCCAGCTCCCAAACCCAGCCTAACAAAACACTTGGCACCTGCAAACATTTTCCTTCGGGAGCCTGCAGAGAAAACCTTCCATTGTGCCACAGAATGAAATCAAAGCAGGATTTATTTAGTTGTAAGGAATGCAAAGAATTAGTTTTAAAGCAACAGAGACCTAAGCTTACCCTCTTACCTACAAGTTGGAATTTCCTCCAAGCAGCGGGGAGATGTAATTTAGACTCGGTACCTCCCTGTCCCCCAGGGAGGCGGAGAAAGGCTCGCTCATGGAGAACCTGCTTTCCCTGCACATCAGCCTGCAGCAGCTGATGATTGACACCCTTCTCCCTTTGCATAAGGTCAATTTTCTAATAGATCAATATCTCTCCATCTCCTCCTCTGTGTTGGCAGGACGCCCTGTCATCTGGGCTGTGGTTGAGAAGTTTCTCCCCACACCTGGCAGCTACACTGAAGAAAAAACACATTGTTTAAGCCAATGCTCCTGCCTGCTCCTTCCACTGAATTCCTCGTGTGCAAAGCCGTGTAATAGTCTCAGATAGACTGATGGTCATTTGAGATGCGTACAAAATGCAAGCTGGAAAATAAGCATATCCATCTGAGCAGCATGCAGGCCTCCTGTGGCTGGACCTTCTGGATCCACATACCGACAATGACGAGGCTCCTGCACCCGCACTCGAAAGGGTCAGTAACAAGGCTGCACCAATAACAGAGTCATCTGAACCTCTGCTCTATCTGCTGCAATATGCAGCACCTATCAGCCCTGATTTTCCATATGTTAATTGCGAAATTCACCACAAACTTGCTTAGAAGGTCTGAAGTTAAAAGGGAACTACGTGCTTGAAGAAGATTAAATCCTTGACTGAAAAAGCAAGAGGGATTTCTCTATTCCATCTAAATGTGTTCATATGATTTCTTAGCCAGGAAAATATCCTTTTAAAGTCGGTAGCTATATGGAAACCAAGTGATCAGTTTCTAGCCTTTCACTGTTTTAAGCCCACTATAAATCCTAACTTAATTAAAATCATTCTGATCTGGATCAAAATTCCACATCAAGTTTTAGAAAGCTTCTAAGATCTCCCCCACCTCAAAGGACATCTATAATTAAAAGCACAAACCTCTGCTGATTTTATTGCTGAATTTGTCAGAAAAGTTATCAATGCTATTTTGCTGAAGACAGAGGACTAGATGACCTCCTGAGGTCTTCTCTGACCTGACTTAATCTGTGATGTGTACTCTGGGATCATACTCTGATCCATAAGCATATAGGGACCACGCACACGTTCTAATCTACATTACAAAAGAACGGCTCTCTTGGAAAAAAAAAATAACCTGAAAATCTTCTCTTAGGGAGAATTGTTCATTATAAGTTTAAGCACTCAGAAAAAGACAGTAATGGGAAGAGTTATGGGCAGAACATCCCATATGACATGAGAGATACCCACCCAGAACTAAATGCTAGCTTCTCAGCACGGCACAGAGCACCACCAATGACATCCAAGCCTTTATCTGCTGCTAACTTAACATATGTCAGACCCAGCCTAATCAGCTGAAGTTTAGCAATGACACTAAACCAATTTTTAAGAGCATGGCTCTACCGCTGTCCCTTGTGGCAACCACAGTGGTATCTTAGAAAACAGATGAACCACAAGACTGTCACTGCCTGCACAGAGAAGACTTGCACATTGCTACCTAACTCTTCTCCCCACTCCCATACGTGGGGGCAATAAACATTTCTTGTACTTGGCTCTTTAACAGTTGAGTACATGTGCACCACATCAGAGGTACTAAGAAAGGAGAATGAAAAGGCACAGGTAACAATCTGCTGGTTCAAATATATCTGTGTAAGCACTAAGGTTGGAAGTTGAGCCAATTACTTCAACTGCTGCAGAAAGCTATGCCATGTGTTATACATGCTGCTTATTCATACTTTGGTGTTTTCGATTGAGTTAGCTGTTCAAAAAGTGGCTCAACAGGCACAGTTATAACAAATAGTTCGGAGTGCAATCCAAATAATGCTCCATACTGGCAGCAGAAGAGGATATTGACAAATGACTTCGCCCAGGAAAGTTGTTCTGGCCTCCATTTAGTAGAAAGCAATCATTTGACACTGTCTAATGACATTAATCAAGCACTGAACCTTTGTTGTTTTATGTCATAGCAAATGCTTAGCATTTTTCAGGTCCGAAGTGCTTGACTACCCATTGTATATTAAAAACAAAAGACTTTAATTCATTAAAAATAGACTCTCACGCTAGATTAAGTTCATTTGCTGCACCCGTCCCTGGTCTGCCTTTGTGTGTGGTCTCATTTAAAACAGACACACATGAACCAGAACCTACTTTATTCACGGGAAACAAAAATACTATTGGCTGTCAACCAAAATAACAGACACTGAAAAAATGGGAATACCCCTGGGTAAGGAAATTTTAATTAAAAAAAAAAAAGGCGGGGAAAAAAAAAATTTACAATGATGAAGCAGCAGCAGCTGCCTTCTCTGGGAATTCCTGTTTCATCACCTTTGTCAAAACATCTCACATTGTCTCCTATGTATTTTATAAAGGTCTTTTGCAGATCTATTAAAGCAGCAGCTTCATTTATGCTCACTCTGATCTATATTGATAAAGATTATGAAGCCATTAGCTGGCTCATTAAGTCTGCCTTTACTTACCCCCAATTAAGATTTCAGGTGTCTCTGGTTTTGAGCTAATTTCAAAGTGGCTGCCATCTGGGACATTCTCAAGGAACATGATCAGCTCCTTTTGTAATGATATATCACATTTAAAACTCAAAGGCAGCAGCTCTGTTACGTGCAATCTCATTTTCCATATGTAGAGTTTTGTGGCTGTTATTTTGGGAGGTTTGTTTAGAAATCAATCCAAGTGCCAAGTTTTGATCCACGGGTTTTACAGCACCAAAGCTCCTCAGAGCTGACAGTTGAAATGCTATTGGGCATAACGTCCCCTTGCACTTCTCCACAAATGGTTCACAAAAAGAGAGTTTTTGAGCTTGGGTGTGCCGTAAAAACCAGATCAGATGTGGTCATGAAAAATAATTTTGCTATATGTAACAAGGGTGTCCTTTATAGAAAACTCCCTTTTGATGAGGACCAGCACGGTGAAGTAAGTGACTGGGATCTGTTCTTCAGAGCAGTAGCATAGAAGAACAAAAAAAACAAAACCAAGCAGGCACAGGTCACAACCACCTCTCAAAAAGTGTGCTGTAGAGAGACCTTCCCCTCTGTCCTCCCCCTAAGTGGAGGAGAGCTGGATGGGCAGTCACCAGAAGGAAAGATTTCCATGGTAAACTGAGGAAGTGAAGGGAGAGCACAGGCTCTGTTTATGAAATTATGTGTTTTTACATCAGGTGATGTCACAAGATACACAAACCCACTTATCGAGATAAGGCACGAGGACGCTGTGACAGGAATACCATGTAAGGAATGCAGCTTCTGCAGATTTGCAAAGAAGTAACAGACTTGAAAAAGCTTCTTCCATAAAATCTTTCAAGAAACAACATGAATGCAATATCTTAACCTACCACAACTGCATGGGAGAAACTGCTGCCCCTGTCACACGTTCTGCTAACACTTACGAATACTTATCTTGAACTTTGATCAAATAAAATCATTCAAGGTGAAACAGTAGTCTCAAAAAAGCCAGAGAGTGACTGTGTCTGTATGTGAATGTGCATGGTATGTGGGTGCAATTCCAGCATGAGCTGGTATGTATACAGATACACAGACACATAAAATCCCAGCCCTGCAGTTATAGCTCTGCCACGGTCAGCATTCAGATTGCCAGGAGAAAGAGGTTAAAGCAGATGTTAATGTGATGTCTCACTCCATTTTCCCATTACGGCCAGTATCCTTTTTCACTCAGATCCAGCAGGATGGATGAGGATTAAGCACATTCAGCTCCAATTTCTCTACCAGGCAGTATAGGAGAACAGCACTATTTAGGACCTACCTTGCCCATTTGGTACATGTTTATGCGTTTTTCCTTTCCTGGGGGTTGACTGGCATGATGATGAAGCATTGTTTGTGGCTGTTTTTGCATCCTCTGTCTCCTCCTCCTCCTCCTCTTCATCCTCATCATCCTGAGAGCTTCCAAAATAGACCATGTTGCTGGGCAGGGCTGGAGAACCTGTAACATACAGAAATAGCTCATTAGCATCATTGCATTCACTTACCACACTCACCATATTGATCACAACCCACTGGAGTGCTGGGCACAGCAAGGGAAGAGGGAAACTCGGAGATGGAAGGTCACACCAGTGCATGACTAACTGGAGGGGTTTTATTTATTAATTTTTACCAACAAGACACGTATGTGCTTGAAAAGCAGGGTTTCTCCAACCAAGCACATTCTATTCATACTTTAGACAATAAAACAGTCTTGCTACAAGCCTTAATTAATAGCTTGTGTACTCAGAAAAGGACTAATGCACACGCTTAATTTCAAATGTGTGCTTAAGTGCCTGACTGAAGTCAACACACAATCTAAAAGCTTACAGCTTTTCCAAAGAGAAGAAAAAGGAGCATTTGCAAACCAATCTGCACCCTGGTAATATTTTTAGGTTATTATTACAATAAAATATTAGCATTTAAACTTCACGATGCCTTGCAAACCTCTGCAGTATTGTACACAATGCTCTGCAGTATTCTCGTTCAGTTTTAAACAAAGAGAAAAGCCAAGACATAGAGATGCTGAAATTTGCTTAGCAGGCGTCCCTGGCAAGGGAGAAAATAGAGCCAAGGTCTCCCGATTCCCCGTGTGCATCTCTTGAGGGTGTTGCTTCTCATCTCCTGGTGCCCTCCCCTGATGCTCCCCCTAACCTGCCTTGCTGGCACGAGGTTCAGGTACAACACAGCATTCAGCGAGAGCCAAGTGAGGATTCACAAGCTTAACAACAATACAGGACTGAAATTTAAATGTAACTCTCACACAATGTTTGGGTTTTTACGTGAGTCACGCAACGGCGTCGAGGTTTCCCTGCACTGTGCCAGGGCACGTGGCACGACTGTCACAATCTAATAACTATTTTTAAATGTACAAATACTGCTGACAGCTAATGGATGCTTTTCCTTATGCCCAGCACTAGTTTGTGTTTTGAAAGGAGGCTTCTGTCTATCCCCTGGAGGGACAGGTGCCCTAGGGGCCTTCCACTTATTCATAAAAAGATTTTAGTTTGTGAAGAAAGGGAAAAAATAGAAAGTCAATTGAAGTGGAGAATGGGGACTCATCGCTTCAATTATTCTTCTGTAGCTAAATAAAGGAAAGGACAAAGAGAACTGGGCTACAGACCAACACCACAAGGTACTGGCTATTTGGCTGATGCTTCCTTAGGAAGCACTTCTGGCTTCAAGCTCTTCAGACCAGCAATTCTGCGTTTTGTTTGGGTTTGAGCTGTTGGTGTTGCCATTGCCAACAACTAACTAGAGCTTATTTCTGGATTGCATATTTTCTGCTCCCACCAGGTTTGTACAAAATACTCTTAACTACAAAAATTACATTTTAATGAATGGATACCTAAACAAAGCACAAAAATGGGGAAAGGTTTTTTCTGCAGTGAACCACCCTCTTCTAAGCGTACCGGGTTTGGTCGGGATGGAGTTAATGTTCTTCATAGTAGCTAATATGAGTCTGTGTTTTGAATTTGTGCTGGAAACAGTGCTGATAACACAGGGATGTTTTAGCTGTTGCTGAGTAGTGCTTACGCAGCATCAAAGCTTTTTTTTTTTTTCCTGTTTCTCACGCTGCCTCACCAGCGAGCAGGGTGGGGGGGCACAAGAACTTCAGAGGTGACACAGCCAGGACAGCTGAACCCAGCTGACCAAAGGGATGTCCCAGACCATGTGACACCATGCTCAGCATGTGAAGCTGGGGGAAGGAGGAGGAAGAAGAGGGGGACATGGAGAGTGATGGTGTTTGTCTTCCCGAGTCAGCGTTCCATGTGGCAGAGCCCGGCTTTCCTGGGGATGGCTGGACACCTGCTGCCCATGGGGAGTGCTGAAGGAACTCCTGGGTTTGCTTTGCTTGTGCGTGTGGCTTTTGCTTTACCTATTACACTGGCTTTATCTCAACCCATGAGTTTCCTCACTTTTACCCTTCTGATTCTCTCCCCCATCCCACTGGGGGGAGTGGGCGAGCGGCTGCATGGGGCTCAGCCCCCATCTGTACAGACCTTTGCTCTTGGTCTCTGTAACAGCCCCTCTGGGACTGCAGCTGCCTTGGGAAAGTAAGAGAGACACTCCCCAGCAGCACCCTGTGCTGTGCTTTGGTGGTAGCCCTGGGACAGCTAGAGGGGAAACACTGCAGCAGCACCCAGGGTGTGAGGACTCTTCCCCCCTGAAATAATGCATGTACTAATCCATCCGAGCTAGACATAAAAATATGGGCACGTATGGCTATCCTAGGGGGTAAGCCTTTTTCATGCAGGAACTTTCACTTTTATATATTCTAATGATCCAAATTAAGGCTGCTGACATATTTCAAGACACGGGAGCTATAGCAACTTACAGAAGGAAAAAAAATCCTTTGAATTTTCTATGCAAGTCCAGAACTTTTTGGCACACTCTAAGCAATCAACCATAGTAGGTAAGAGGTGCTGAGAGGCACATTAATTCTTCTGCTTGGAGGGGAGCTTTAAGTCTCAACAGCAACTCACTCGAAGACTCCAAACTAGATCCTCTAGGACAGTACTGCCTGAAAAATAATTTGTCATTTTTTATTCCACCAAGGTGCCCAAGCCTGTGGTACGGATTCAGAAGTTACTAGCTCTGCAAGTCTGTACTGTGCGTCAGTTCCAGCCAGGATACAAAGTCTGGCAGCATCAGAGCATTAATTCATTGCAAACGATAGCAGTAAAAAAAAACCTTACTGTTAGGAACCATCAAAATTAGATTCAAACACAGACTGAAATCTTTCCATTATAATTAGAGTAGTAGTTAGAAATTTTATCCTTCTGAGACACTAAAACAGGAGACCAGATACAGCGTTTATTCTCTAAGCCTCATCTTCCCTACAGTTCCACATCCCTCAGCTTTTTGTCAGCTGCTTTCAACAGCAACCAGCAAAAAAATTATCATCTGCAATGCAAATGTTATTACAATAGTTTTGGGGTTTTTGGAAGCAGAGAATAAATTGTAGTACTGTGCCATTCTGCTTAGAAAGAAGGGAGGGTCTAATCCAACTGGGAGAGCAGACAGAAACCTCACCTAACTCTTGGTATTCATTCGTTGTAATCTCAGTGCATAAATCTTTGGTCAGAATGACATTTTTTAATTCTTTCCAATCGAGAACTGTGAACAACAATGGTTAAACTGCATTCCTGGGACAGCTGGGACTGTTTGGGAAGTACATTTCCCAGAGAAATTAGACTAGCAACAACCAGTAACACAGGAGAGTCCTGCTAGCCCTCACTTTACTGATCTAAGAGCTCTGCAATATGAGACCTTGGAGAAAAGTTGGCATTCGGTCTGGGTCACCTCCTCCACTCCAGCTTTTCCTACATATTTATTAAAGCTGACTTGCAAAACAGAAAAAAAAAAAAAAAGACTGGACTTGTGCATTTTTGTTCTACTTAAGCAGTGTTATGGATGGAAGACACTGAAAGAAATCTAAAAGCTTTGAATTTTCTTGCTTACTTTTTATATTTGAACTATTTTTATCATCATCATCATCCTTTAGAACAAGATTTCAGTTCTGGAGTAGCCTCAAATACTAAGAATTTGTTCACACCTATGGGTTGAGCTGGTTAAAACCACTTTCACTTTACATCTGTGTAGCTGAACACATCCAAAAGGCTGAGGAAACACCCGTTTAAGATACTGACACAGGCTGCTCAAGCTCAAGATACTGCAAATTCCCTTTATCAGCAAACTGAAGGGAAGACAAGCTTGTTAAGTACACTGTGATTTCATTCAAGCTAAAAGAATGACAATTATGTTGATTAGGCAACACCTAACATGCAGAAGTGTTAGTGGATGATGTGCACTGGTGGTTTACACCAAGTAAAGAGCGAAGAGAACCCCTCAAAACTCCTCTTATGGAAATAAAAGGCAAACTTCTCATGAACGAAGAACTAATGAAGCTCATACGAGTGAAGCTGCCTTGTTCAGAGTGGAAACTGCTTGATCACTCACCTACTTTATTATAATAAGGATTCCCGTCCTAAATAGATACCCCTTGTGGTGTCCAAGACCAGACAGGGATGTGTGTCTGATTGCACAGCCTTCTTCTACAGGGCACCCCAGCAGTTACTCAAAGCTGCTTATTTATATAAACAACACTGAGTAGAGTTACAGTAGCCACGAATGTCTACGACCATTAGAGATGTGGAAGAGAATTTACACTCAAGAACTGGGTTGGGGGTTTTTTTTAGCTATGTCAGTTGGCCTAACAAAATATCTTGCCCGTCCTCCTAACTCTGGCCTGTCTTCATCTCAGGTTAAGAATATGGTGGGGGTTGTTACAGACAGACTTCACTGAGAATTGCTGTTCTTAGGTTTCTCCACGTGTAACAGATTCTGCAAATGATGCACGACAGCAACAGGAAAATGCCCAAATGGCGTGAGAATAAGGAAAGCTGCAGGTTCCCCTGACACACGCATACACACGTGTTCAGGGAACATACAGTTGTAGGTGCTTGATTTTTTAATTTAGGACACGCTGTTCTGTGCATTTCTGTCATTGCCTGGACGCACTCAGCAACAGAAACCCACGGGGCAGCTGTGCCCATTCATTCTTCCATGTCTTTTGCCAGCCAACCAGCAAGAGTAAAGATGAGTAATTGTCCCTCCTCTTCCTCTTGCCCTCCCCAGCACCAAGGTGTGGTTCTCAAAGCCTACCCAGGGCAATTTAAAAAGCGACATTAGAATTTAATTAATTACCAACAGCAAAAGAGAAAAACTGCAATGCTCCAGGTAGAGGGAAACATCTGTGCTGGGGAGGTGGTGTGTTCCAGGTCTCAGCACTCTAGGTATATAATTCCCCCCTTCCTCGCTTTCCATCCCCAAGAAAATAGCAGAAAAAATCTGCAAGAGAGTTACGAGAGCCTGTGGCTGTATTGAATTTTACAAGTCTCCTTCTGTGCCGAGAGCCCCCAGGTTGTGCAGGCAGCTGCTACCATGGGCACTGCAGCAGAGGAAGGGGGAGTCTCTGCAGAGCCCTCCCTCCAGTGCTCCCCACCAGCAGCAGGTGCCTGAAAAACCTGCTCACTCAGCAAATCTGATGGCAATCTTGAAAATAAAATTTGACTTCCCACCACTTACTTTACAAGACATTTCATACAGGGAACCATCTAGACTGTCTGTGGCTGCGTGGACATTTTTCTTGGCATCAGAAATGGTCTAGAGAACACCTACCCCCATCTGGCCTCTTGTTCGTATTCCTGTGCCACCACCTCAACTGGGGCAGTAGAATTTTTTTTGTGGGGCCATGTGGTGAATCGGATCAGGGAACCGATTCAGATTAAAATCCCAGACTGAGGAAATTAAAGTCCATTAATAAATGCTATAACTGTAATGTAATGTTACAAGCCTTCAAGTAAAGATTTGGAAAATTTCTATGCACACTTTTTCTTATTGAATGTGTAGCTTAATATATCACTCTATGTTGTTAAACAAAACGTGAGACACGGTATGTTTCCAATCTCACATAGGAGCTGTGTGTTTTACATTCTCTCCTGATGATGTCTGGGCACACACTTCCTAAATGCTATTTTTTTGCCCCCCACTCAAGACAGTTGATTTGTTTTGCATCAATATTTGCATAAAAGCATGTGCCATCACCAGGGAAGTGGACGAGGCCATCGCACCAGACTGGGAAGGAAGGAGAAGCCACGGCAGAAGTAAGCTGAAGGAAAGGACATGGAGCAGCAGCAGCAGAGCAGGAAGGAGGGGCTCCAATGTGCTGGGGCTGGAGAGAGGCGAGTTAGGAGGTGGACACGGACAATGGGAGAAGGAAGATCCTGAAGAACTGCTGGCAGTAAACAGTAATGAATATTGTGAAGTGGGAAGGACACCTTGTACCGAGTAACTTTAACAGGAGTATCTGTCTGATAGTGCTGCTGACCTCCTGCCCTGATCTGGACACCTGCCACTCACCTTTTCCTGCTTAACAAATCGCTTTTAATTCACAGCCGAGAGCACAAAACCCATGGCCAAGGCCAGGCAACATCTGGAAAGAACTTCCCAGCCCTCTCCCTCTCTTCTGAATCACCATGGCAAGTCCAAATGGACAAAGTCGACCCTTGTGAGATTTTGAAAGCCTAACAAACTGTCGAGGCTGCCCAAGGGATTGCAAGCCACACGGAAAGCTCAGACAGCGAACAGAACCCTGGGTACCCTCTCCTCACCAGTGCCGAGCAGGACTCACTGCTCCTACGACCAGATGCAGGACTCACTGCTCCTGAGATCAGATGCTGCTCTGCATGGCAAATTTTGAGATAATCCTTAATGGCAAGTTGTCTTTTTTAAATCCAGTCATCGTGGCTACAATGAGCTATGAATTATTACAAACGGGAGGATATTCATCTCTTTAAAAAATGAGGTTTGAAGTATGTTTGGCAACTGCTTCCTGTCAGTATCAGCAGTTTCATTATTGAAATTCTCTCGAGTATTTTTGTCTTCCCTCCTATCGTGAAAGCAATACAAAAGGAAATCTAACTATATAGGAAAAATAATTACCACAACTATACACAAAGTGTTGCCTAATGCATGTGAAAGGATGACAAATGCATTTTATGTCCTCTGTGATAATAATTTGACGCGTATACAATAATAAGTACAAAGTAAAATATGGGGTTTTAAGTCGTGGTGCTGCTTTTAGCAGTGTTCTTAGAAAGATGCTACCCTTGGCATGTGTAAAATTGAGGCTTCCTACAAACAGCAGGCAGAATTGATGCTTAAGCAACCTGTGCATACAGATGCACTGACCTCAGCAGCAAGTGCCTGATTAATAGAATAAACTATACTCTTTTCAGCCATTTGATTTGACTAATGAGGTTGTTAATTTTTTTTTTTTTTTATTTGACAAATGTCTAATTTTCCCTGCTAAATTACTGTATGTTTTGTTTCTCATTAAATTACATTAACTTTTGTCTTGGACTAGTTAAACATGTTAAAAAACCCCTCTCAATTTGGATCTGAAGAGTGGAATCAGAAGTATGGAAAGTGCACGCGCTTTGCCAAAAGCACTATTTCATTACTCTTCAGAATTAGCTGGCAGTGTTTCTGCAATATTTACTGAAGTACAAACCAAATGTTTTCATCTGGACAGGATTCAAACCCTGGTATGTTACAACCACAACAAAAATCATCTCAATCCAAGAGCCTTCCCTGTAATTTGGGCTGTGGTTTCTGCAAAATTGGAGGATTCTTCTGCATGAATTATTTACACCAACTCCCCCTCTAGCTTCTCTCTTCCCCCCCCAACCCCCCCTTAACAATTAAACAGAACCCAGATGTGCTTTGGAAAAATCTTAAAACAGTTTAAGACATCAGAATGATTTAAGCACAAGGCAGGTCAAGGTATGTGGGACTTCAGCCTGCCCCTCTAAACACGCGCTGTGCCAAGCCCTGTGATGAGCCGTGGCCAGAGGTTTGGCTTCTCTAACACATGGCCCCATTTTGGGGCTGGATGCAGGTGGAAAAACCTCGCCTGTCAAACGCTCCCCGTGCACTGGCATCTCAATGCTTAAAATTGAGAGTCTGCTTCTCATTTATTATGTGTCTTACTCTGTTTTGGCAGGACAACACCAAGTCCCTGAAGTGTGAATAAATGTAATTTACGCCTGCGCTCCATGGTCATTTTACTGAGCGGGGCTAAAAGAGAACAAAGTGTATAACCTCTATAGGAGGTTATAGAGGAATTGCATCTTACTTCTCTGACTCCACCTGTGGGAACAGTCCTGGGGGAGCTCCTTGGTGCCTGCACGAGAGGCAGGAAAAGGCCACCCCAAGTACAGAAATAAAACAGAGCTCAGAAACTCACTGATGCTCAAACTCTTCCCTCCTCTGCCATTGTACGATCCACAAGATGCTTAATGCTACATCAAACTTATCATCTAGTGTAGTGACACAAACCTCATTTTCCTTCTCAGTCCATTCTTCAAAGCAGAAGAGCTAAACCCATATTTAATTATAAAAACTAAGGCAGGCTGCAAAGCAGCTACATTTTTGTACAGTGTCAGCAGGTCACTGCTTTGTGTCCAGCCTAATCAAGTTGCCGTGCCATTTAACACGCTTCCTGTGATCTGGTGAGCATGTCTCCACGGTGGCAACGTGCTCCCTTGGAAGGCTAGTGCTTCAAGATGTCACCGATGCGGTCACCAGCTCTCCAAGTCCAGGGTACCTATTCATCCTGGGCAAGCGAACCTTCTGCCTCGTTAAAAGCTAGGTGAGTGAAGGGCTGGTTGTTAACATGCCTAAAATTAAAGAGCTCCCAAGTTTTTGATTTTGGAGCTTCTCCCATGGTAACGGGAAACTTCTGCAGGTATCTACTGGAACCCACAACCACTCCTGTTAAGAGGGGAGAGAGAAGACTGGGTTCAAAGTCCCCCAGCCTACCACCCAAACAAGGTGGTTAAAAAAAATAAAAAGCCTGTTTAAGAGCAAATTGCAAGAGAACTGGGGCACCGAGATTTAGAAGTTACTGAAGTTTGGATGAACATGCTATAGTAAGATTTTCTATTTTAGTTTTGCCCAATTTAATAAATCATCAGATTGTTAAGTCATTGCAGTACTCGAGGAAAATGACAGTCAGGCGTTTTGCAAAACAGTTGATAGAAGAGTCTGAAAACTCAATTTGTGAGATCTCAATTAAACCATCTTTATTTAGGAATCCCTGAAATTCTCTAGCATGTAACTCCCAGAGGCCTGGCTTAATTAGAAAACTGATCATGGGAAAACTTCTTAAAATGCAGACTCCTAATCATAGCCTTCCTGTTATCACCTTCTGCCAAAGATCTATTCCTCACAGGGAGCTGTTTCTCCCTCCTGCCTTTAGCCCTATTTTATTCCACTCGCACTATTTTTGACCTGTAAATAATTATGGAGAGTAAAGGCAACTTAAATTCACTGTAACAGAAGCTATTAAGAAAATACAGTAAAAGTGAAAGCTGTTGTACAACAGCAGAGAGATGACACTCGGATCTACGCGCGCTGCTGAAAGACACTAATTATGCCTCTGGCAAAGGGCACACAGGCTCCTTCAAAGAAGCTATTTAAAGATAAGAATGCCACAGACAAACACTTCAGAGATATCTCTGCTATTCCCTTCCTTCTTGCGTTGGAAATTCTAGGTCACAACTTAATAAATAAATAACTTTAAAAACTATTTTAATATAATAGAAAGCAGGGGAGTCTTGCCAAGTCTGGTCAGTTAGATGTATTCCAGGGGGGTCAGATATTCATCAACGGTTACAGGCTTTTTCATTCTGTGCTGCTTACCTCTTAAAAAGTAATTAGTGCATTGTATTATCAAATCAGGAGTTCAAAACACAAACTAATTAAAACTACGTCTAAAGCTCCTCGTATTCTGGATAACGAAACCAAGCGGGTTATCTTGGTTAAATTTTCTCCCTTTGAAATTGCAGGACGCATTAGAAAAAAAGGGATTTGCATCATTAGATTTTCTTACACATAGCAGAAGGCCAGAAAAATAGGAATTCTCTTCCTAAGTACGGGACCTTATGCACATCAAGGGCTTCTCCTGCGCACTGTCACTTGAGGGTACCGCTCCACCACTCACAAAATTCAGCTGCTGCTGCTTGAACAGCCCCCCGAGAGTACTACAGAGGAAACTGGTAGTGGTGACTGGATTTTTAAATTTCTCTGTTTAAAAATAGGAAACGAAAGCACACGCTGACACGGTGCGACAAATTTACACCGTGCTTCTGCCACTGCTGCTGGGTGCGGGGGGACAGGGACAGAGACGTGACCACAGAGCTGTTTTCCCACCCAAGGAAAGACTCCCTTGCCAAAGAAAGCTTTGATCATCAATGCAGGGACTGTATCATCAGAGCATTCTGAATGAACACGACCTGAGAGAGTCCCAACTTGAAAAAAAAATAAAAATAAAACAAATTAAAATGACACAAACATAGGGATTTACTGTCCTAGATCTTATCATTG
Source organism: Chloroceryle amazona (assembly GCA_027560015.1). Taxonomy (NCBI): domain Eukaryota; kingdom Metazoa; phylum Chordata; class Aves; order Coraciiformes; family Cerylidae; genus Chloroceryle; species Chloroceryle amazona. The sequence continues at coordinate 74,417 of JANHFX010012405.1, forward strand.
CTAAATTTACTACGGAATAATTGTCACAGTGCTGAACTTACACTCTGTAGGTCCTTATTTCCATGTAAATGTATGTTGCATTACATCATGGAAGTGCAAGCAGCCAGGGCTGGATGGACATATCTGGACACAAGTCAGAATCACCACACGTCCCAGCATGCAAGCAATTTTGAATCCCTCAACACTTTAATATAAAAATAATAGCACGGAGGTTTGAACCCAAAACAAATGCCTTCCAAAAAAATCACAAGTCTTCCCTCTGGAGGGTTTAAATAAGCTGCTGGCTCTCCCCTCTCCCAAGCTCACTGGGTACCACCAGAAGAGCAGCACCAAACTAAGCCTGCCGGTGCCCTGGAAAGCCACCTGGGGGACCTTTCTAGAGCTGGGCACACCAGCAGGCTGCTACATGGACTCCCTGCAAGCATATTAAGAACCAGCTTCCACCTCCTTTTGTCCAAAGGGCACATCAAATGAGAGAACCACCTGGAGCTAAACCTCGCAAGGGACCAAACGGGGACAATCTCAGGCAGCCAGGACCTCTTGAAGAACACAGGAGTGTTCTGAACACTGAAGAGAACCATGCTAACACCAATCTCAACCACCCCACTCCTCCTCCCTCCAAGCCACTGGTTCTCCAGAGATACACATCCAGGTAGCAAATGCCCAAGAGGATCCCCCCCCGCCCCGTTTTCACTGGCAATAAGTTTGTGGAGATGCTTTGCTGGCTTTACTGGAGCATTAAGCTTGTGGAGTTGCTCAAACAGAGAGCCGACAGCTTCCCCTTTCTGCTTTTCTTCAACCTGTTTAAGCAGATCAAGAACATGCCACGTGCGGTGCTCAGAGCTGATTTTCCCTTGTGGTTTTTAATATAATTGTAATTGAGATCTTGCCGTCTGAACGCACGTGTTGTCTGAAATACACGAGTACTCCTGCACGCTGACGAAATTAGGAACGAATTGCAAGTTCTTAATTGACAGTACAAAACATCAATTATTCCACAGATGAATAACAAAGAAGAAAATTACAGGTGCAAGAGTTAAACAGCCACTGATTAAAATCATGATAAAAAAAACCAAACCAAAACAAACCTTCTGAATGAAGCACTGGAATAGGACACAAAAGTACCCCTGCTTCTCATTTGCATTGTTACAGCAGAATGCAGAGACAGTAGGAAATAAAAATGGAGCTAAGTCACATCTCCACACAGGTTGCCTTTCTTTAAGTGCAAGTGCCTACAAAGCTATAAATAACACATGCTTAGTTAGCAAGCATTGCAAACAAGTGTGTGAATGCAGCCATGTGTGCTCACACACATACACACCCCCCCACACCCCCACCATCTGAATTTTCCCACCAACAACTGTGGCAGTCGGCCCAGATCACAGCAGTGACACGCTGCCAACAGACTGATCAGCCTCACAGCAGACTGAATTAGAAATACATTTCCACAGATTAAACTTCAGAGGACTGCGATGCCACTTTAAACTCCATTAGATTCTGCTCCTTGCAATCCTTTAAACAAACACAAAAGCTAGCAAACCAACCCCCTCCATCCCCTCAATTTACCACAAGTCCCAACAGGACAGAGGGTCCGTACTGGACCAGAGTCAAGAGAGATAAATGAGCAATCAGTCTAACACTACCACTAGCCTAAAATCTCTCAGAAGAGGAGAAATCCCACCACGCTGCATCAAGGTGAGAAAGCCTCCGGAGGAAGCTATGGGTGGTGTTGACCCGCGCTGCTCGCAGATGCAGCGGAGACCTCAGAACTGAAAAGGGAAACTCAAACACAAAAGCTTTGAAAGATTCAACTGACTAGGTGAGGCTTTTGCAGACAAGCTCTACCTGTAACAAATGCACACCTGCTCGGCAGGTAGTGCGACAAAATGACAGCAAGAAGCATTGCTCCAGCACATCAAGGATGGAGCAGCAACTAGCTATGGGGACAGGGGGGGGCGGGATGTCACTGGCCACATGAGAAACATACCATGAAAGCTGCTATCTTCAGTACACTACTTGGGGGACAGTACATGGAAAGTCCCAAGAAAAATGACAACTCACATAAGGTCTCCTTCTTTAGCTCAATCTGGACAGCTCGATGTACCTCACGCAAGGTCCTCACATCTGACATGCAGGCTCACGGGCACACACCAGTGATCCCAGCCCCACTACAGCTCCAGCCAGGTTGAGGTACTTGCTGCTGTGATAATTTGGGTATCTCGCTGTGCAGCTTCAGATGCCTGGTCTGCACTTGGGCTGCAGAGGAAGGAGCTCACCTGTTTTCATAATCACAACGGGAACATCCCGGCTCCCAGGGCAGCTACGAACAACAGCAACCCAGCCACCCACTGCCAGATGAAAGGCTTCCCTCAGACTGAACAATAAAGGACAGTGAGTAGGTAGAGAAGGGGAATTTCCAACCAGATTTCTCCTCTTGTAGGAACAAGTACTCAAGCAAATTAAGCAGTTCTTCACTTTATAATCAGACAAAACAGAGGAGGACGGGGAGAACTTGAGAGCTAGACAAAAACACATTCAGGATAACAGAGTGCTAGCCATGAAAAGAAATACCTTCTGCACTATTACCAGCCTCATTTTACAGTCTCTACAAGCATGAACTCAAATACTCCTGCTGCAGATACAGGCAAATCGCTGAGAGCTGAAATGCACACAACATACTCAAGCGTAGCACCAGCAGAGTGCTCTGGCTGCTACCCGGTGTGCGGTGCTACAGCTCCTTCTTGGAGTGAGACAGATCCCCAAGGCTGCTGTGAGACTCCTACCTCGAAGACAGAGGAAAGTGAGAAAATCTTCTGTCTTGGGCTTCCTTTTGGAGAGGTCAGAAATCTGAGTGGTGGGAGGGGGTAACAACGGCTCCACTATCTTTATTGGAGTTGTGCTGGGACTGTTTGGCTGGGACTGAGCAAACTTCCTTTGTGCTTGCAGCCTTGGCCTGTGGAAACAAGAGGACATCAGAAGCACGTTAGGCAGAAGACACAGCAGAACATAAAAATTCAGTTTTGACAAAAAAGAGACATCTGAATCCATCTCCCACCAGTATCAAATCCCTACTTGGATCAACTGTGAAGAGAGTATTTTATTTGCTTTACCCTTTGGTATCTTCTGTGACAATTTGGAAAACCAGAATGGGAACATCTTGACTATAAAATCTGTGACTACTATTTCATATGTTCTGAGTATTTTCTTCTACATCTTAAAATTACAGTTTACTATTCACTTATTTGGAAATTAAATCTGTATTTTGCACCATGAAAATGACTTTCTTTTTAAAGTGTTAGCGTTCTTTGCTTCTTGATTTTAATTAATTTACAAATTAGGTTTGTTTTAGCCCTATTAAGGCTTTAATTTATTCCAAACTGCTAGAATCTTATTTACATAGTAGAACATATATTTATAGATAAGGTATCTATGTTAGTGCCCAGTTCTACAAAAACAAAAATCTTTCTTTAGGGAAAGATATTTTTGACAGGGAAATGAGAAGGTAGAAGCCATTAGATTGTTGTTCCCTTGGCCACAGCCTAGAAGACAAGGGGGTCTGGGATGGCATTAAGCAACATTTGTGCCTCATTTTTAAGGCTGAAGGACATGCATGGAGTGAATTTGTCTCAGTCCTGGTGCTGGGTGCTTGGTGAGGGACTGACACTCTCAGTAAGTTTTGGAGAGTGCCGGGGTATGGCTCGTGGAAATGAACGGATGCTGGTGGTTTTGGCAGTCAGGCTGCAAATGATTTCAAGCCTCTCCGAAGGCTCTGATTAACTGCTAGGTGGCAATGAGCATGATTTTCTTTAAGATGTCAAGAATGCAAATTGGTATTAGGGAAAGAGCTTTGGGGCAGGACTGATACCCGGAGGGGGTCTCGCTGGGAACCTGACTCAGCATTTAAGAGCATGCTAATTTCTCACTTAAGCAACTGGGATTCTAATTATGATCTTTATTACAGCTTCAAAACGGAGAGAAGCTACTGAAAGACCTTAAAACCTCATTGAGAAAGGATGCAATTTTATGTCATTTTCTTCCCTAATAGCAGAGTATTTACATAATGTCAAACTGGAACACGTATCAAACAACACTTGAAGGCAAAGCCAGGTCCTGTCACTCAGCGGCAGGCTTGACTGTTAGGACTTAAGGAAAACACAATTATTGTTCAGTGTGGATGAAACACGTAACTGGTAAACTGCTTTTTCATGGATATTAACTTTAAATAGTTTGCTAAGAAGAGATTTGTTACTCTGTTTTAAACTTTGATAGTTTTGTGGATAAAATAGAAGGAAAAAAACCCCAGCCAGACAACCAACCAACAAACCCCAACCATTTCAAACCCAGTGGTGTTTGTATACATGTATATACATCCCTGATGACAGCAGACAACAAAAGAAGCATCAGCAATTTTCTCTCCAAACTCCACATAAAATTGTCCACGTGCTCACTACCCAGCTCCCACCCCCACAAACAACAAAAGCCATCAGCCATTCTTACTGTTTATTTTCCTCTCCTTAGTAAGTGGTGTTTATAACTTTTATCATGGTGCTTTTAGTTTCTGAACTGAAACACGATTGGGTACATATTTCCTCATATCTATGAACAATTATCTCTCCAGAATGAAGGTCTTGTTTAGGTCTGCTTTTACATCCCCCAAATGACTCCAATTGCCTTGCAAAGCTCTATTCCTTCAAGCAGGCCTCTCTCGCCAAAACCCAGACTAGAGAGGTTAGCAAGCAGCCCTGCCTGCTGCTCTCATCTGCACAGCCGTTTTCCACCATCCGTGCGCTTCCTCCGCTTGACGGTTACCAACAGACTATGCACGCACTGCGGCTCTGAAGCTACCTGCTCAAATCTCATGTGATCAAAGATAAGCAGCAAGGAGGACTCCACAACCACTGCCACCCCAAAAACTAAAGGTTAAGCCTGTTTCACAGTTCAAAATGAACCCTTTGCAGCAAGGATTGGCCAGGGCTGTTTGCAGCGTCCCCAATATTGGTCTCTAGAGCATTTGAAAGAGGATTAGGGAGTGACTTGTGCATTTGGCATAAACATGAATTTGTTTGTGAATTGAAAGTATTTTTGGTTCGGTCTGTCTTTGAAAATACACTCTCTGCTCGCTGTCCTTCCCTCGTACAAACAATTCCCTGCTCGTTTTGCTTGCCCACTTTCCACAGGGTCCAGAGCCCAACCTGGCAGCATCACCAGCTCTTTGCTACCCACCACACTCCCACTGTGAACTTTTCCCTCTACCTGTGGAGGCTGTGAAGACTTTTTGCTCTATGGTCAGATGTGTCCGAGATGCTTCTCCTCTCGCACCTCTGTTGACATTTGTTGTACTTCCTCCTGCTTGAGCTCATCAGTGCCACAAACCCAGGCCTGCTCCTTATGAAATACCCATTTCTTATTAAAACCCTGAGCAGCTACAAGGCATAAGCATCAACAATTTGATTTATGAATGCTAGTAAATGAAGGCACACTTTAATCACTGCAGCATCCTTTAGGTTTCTGCAACAGCTACTGTTTTTTGCACGGATAGACATGTTCTCCACCAACTTCTACTTCAATCCCTGAGGGTGTACAGAGAGAGCTGTAAGCAAGAAACAAGCTATACTGTACCTACAACTCATTAGGATGAAGCACCAAGATTAGGAACCCAAGCTTTTAAGCAGCCTTTGCTCTAGATCTGCGTAAAGATACCAGTTTCAAAGGTGGGGCAGCAAAAAAACCCCCATATATTTCAAAAGATGGGCAACAATTTAAAACTGTTTCTTTGTGAAGGAGTGTATGCATCTTAATAACCTTGTATGTCCCCATGAAAACCTCTAGAAGCATAAAACCAATTATTTCAGGTACGGTTTCACATGACACTTAATCCAATATAAGTGTGAAGGTGCTGCCAAAAAAGGAGGTACCCCGTCCACTACGGCTACAGCAGCTCATGTGCAGCAAGCAGCCTGTTGCACTCACACACCACTTCTGAGCACAGCAGAATAGGTAAGGAAATGATAAATGTGCTCTGAAAGACATTCTGTGTGTGAAAAACACACAACGCCAGCATGGCTTTGCTCTTTGCTTGTTATTGCAACGATTTCTGCTGGAATGACCTATTTAGGGCATATTTGGCTACAGGACACAGACTGGCACAAGTGGTGAAAAGAACAACAAAAGTCCTGTTTGCATCCTCAAAATAAATTGCTTGCTCTGTACTCATCAAAAGGTACTCGCTATATATGACTTGTAAATATGCAAAGAGAAAAAAGCTTTGCAAGAAGAAAGGATGAGGAAAGAACTCAAAATAATACATCTAAGCATCATGCAAACACCCAACAAGAAATATCCGGACTATTTAAAAATAAATAGTCATTCCCCTTCTCTCAACAGAATGTTATTTTCTTTCTATTGCTTTTGAAGAGTCTTTCAACACCTACCTATGACACGAGGTTCAAAAGAGTCTTAGCCTAAGGAAGCCTCATCTCTTTTTTGTACACATCTCTTCTGCTGAACCAGCCGTTTAGGGCCAAGACAGCAAACTACAGCCAGAGCCTAAAACACCACAACAAAAATATCCTGACTGTACAAACTCTGACGAGGCTGGAAAACATTTCTCTCCAACACCAAATGTAGTTTTCAAAGCTTTTCTAGAACGGAATTTATATTTAGTTGAATATTTTAAGCAAACTGCACTCCAGTTTGTGTTAGCTAAAAATACCTCAGCAATGTCTTTTAAAATAGAATCTCCTAGTACTGTTCCTTTAGCTTGTAGAAAAGGACTTGTTTAGGAAGAAAACACACACTGCACTAAGGCAGCCTTTGCAAAGCAAAGCTGAGTCTCATAATCCCATTCTGTATTAAATTTAGTAAACATTAATAGTCTGGATAACAGCGCATGCTGTGTTAGCTACAAACCAAGTATTAAATGATCAGTCTGTGAGATTTAGTTGTACATCAGTACAAAAATCTGGCTGTTTTCACCTTAGTTCCTCTGTATCTCCTAAAGGAAAGCAAAGCACAAGTACTAGAAAATGTACACAAAGAACAGTAGCCGCAAATCATTCAACAATCTAGATGTATTCATACCAATATTTTCATGATAAATTCTGGGGTTGAGAGGCTGTCCTCACACCTAAGCATCTCATCTGGGAAGAGATTTGCAAAGCAAACCTTTTTCAAGTGTTCTGTAATCTCCAGCAATTTTCAGGTTTTCACAAAACCTCCTGCTTGTTACACACTACAGGACTTGTTTGCTCTTTGCTCTCACAACCTTTTGCTTACTCCTGGAGTTTCACTTTTGCCCTTGTCGTTTCCTGCTTTTCTCTTGCCTGACGTTTGTCCTTCTTCACGGCAGCACCACTGCAGTTAGATTTCCAAAATCTATAGGACTCACAGCTTAATAGCTGATTTTGTGACCATTTCAAGATTAGTTCCCATTTCCCTTTTCAATGGGGTGTGTTTCCACTTTCTGAGCTGCTACCGAGCAGCCTGCAAGCTAAAGCAAAGGAGTCTACACCTCTGTCTCCCTAAAAACAGCATCGGGATTTGGTTACTTTGCTTTTGTCACTCCTCCTTCTGAGAAACTGCCATGTAAGTATTTGTAGGTATTTACTTTTGTCCCATTAAGATCACTACTCCTGACTAGCAGCAATGAGCTGGTGTTGGCTTCCACCACAGAGTGCACAGAGAGCTGGAATCAGACTCACTCACAGCCTGATCCAAGGCCAGCTGTTGAGGAACCATCCTCTATCAGAACACATCTTTGAACAGGGAGAGTTTGGGTTTCTTGTTAATGCTCGGCTCTGCAGTTCCCGGATCTCTTTCAGAGATCTCAATCTGGGCAGCAGAAATTCAGTGCACTGTACAGTTCCTTTCTTTGCATTCAGAGGTCTGTCCTCGCCACAGAGAGAGCCAAGTTCTATGGGGCCTTTCCCACACTGCTGTCTCAACCTGACCACCACATACAGCCTCACAAAGTTACAGCTGAGCATTACGATTGTCCTTCCATCAGCCACCAGCACCCATTACAGGGAGGGTTCTGGCACAATGGGTGCTCAACTTCAACTTTTCCTTTTATGCTGACCTCTCTGTGCTAATATCATTATAGTTTCCCCATTGCTGTACCTGGGTTCTTTATTTCCTCATTACAACATTTTGCTGGCTTGGCAAAATAGTTCTGAGTTTTACTTGTCCCTACCCTGATCTGAACCGGGTTCAAAGTGCCCCAAGTTTTGTTCTCATCAAAGCTAATGCTCAATATACACCTTGGATTTAATTGCACCATACAACATGACATTCAGTCCAGCGCACACCGTGCCTCTGTGCAAAAGTTCATTAGTGGGTGCACCTTCATTTATGAAGTAAACCTACCTGTAAGTGATAGGCTGTAGATAAGTTCTGCCCTCATTAAAAAAAAAAAAAAGTAATTTATTTAGGCTTTAATAACCAGGCGTCTGCTGCAGATCAGATGATTATCAAGTGCGTAATTTCCAGCTCTAACAAAATCACACACGTGACAGGCACTTCTAGGCAAGCCCAAGGTGAGCATGCAAAACTTGGTGCTGGAGGTGCCATTCTTCCCAGGAGAACCGGGAAGTCCTTACCCCAATCACATGTGCTAGTGGGAAACATGGCTAAGCTGCATTTCACCCTCTCACTCCTGAGAACAAGCCCCAAGACATTTCCTCCAAACAGTAACCTCCTAGAGGATCACCAGTTCATGAGAACAGCGCTGTGCAATTCAAACCAACAAGTTGTCTACATCAACGCTGCCAAAACTTAAACTAAACATTTTTTTTTTTCCCCATAACTGTGAGGGTAAACATTACTTCATTATTTGGATAAGTGAAAAAAGGGAGGCAGGGAGGAGGAGGAATTGCCCTCAGACTACAAGGAGATCCCTACTGGCTCTCCACGGAGCACACTTGAGTGCAAGTGTTGGGTCTGGTAGTACCAGGCAGCATTTTGATCTGTGTATATTCACACACCACTGCAACCACCGCGTCCTGAGCTACGTCAGGGCATGAACAGCAGCACACCAAGAGCAGAAAGTAGGTGCATGAAGGAGTCCTTCAAACTGCATTTCCTCTCCCACATCCTCCTATGCTTCTGGAGCACCATCTTCTCCTGTGTCAGTGGTATCTGCTGCCTACTTCAGCAATGTGCCAGGCTCGGTTGCTACTGCCAGCAAGTCTGCAGTAGTGGAAACAGAGATTCAGTCAAAGGTTGACTTAGATTTAAGTACCTCGATTATTACCACCAAATACTCAAACACTTCCATCCCATGTGCTGGTGGCTGTGGAAGATTTATCAGCTGCTGCTCAGGGAGAAGCAGCAATGGGAGCGTGACCAAGTGAGGATATGGCAGCAGAATGATGGTCATGAGAAGCCATTTTCCTACTGTTATCTGCCTTTGTTATCTGATTACACTATAGCTACTGTCCTACAGACTGTCCATAAATCCAGGTCCAAAGGCCTATTAGTCTGTAAGTGTAGGCTCTGGACAATCTATTTCACCAAAACAATGGCTCTTTTAAATCCAATTTCTCCAGGGTTGTCCCAGTGGAGATTGGACAGGAATTTTTTCTCCTCCATCCAGGCTTGTGGTGAGCTGTACATGGCAATAGATGGCAGAAGAGATCCTTCTGAATACTGGAGACAGGTGGTGCCACCCTTCCTTTGTCCTGCAATGGTTCTTAAAAATTCCCATTTTGGAGTAGCTTCACTTCTACTCTTAAGAACATGAGCACAGGTACTTTGACTGCTGTGGGTTGTACTCCAGCTGTGTCTACACTGCAACCACGTTGCAAGCTGTATAAAGCCACCCAGGCTAATCCTTCAAATTCATCAGTTCACATAAAATTCTAACGGTATAGAATGCTGCGGAGACTTCACTGTGGGTCCTACAACATTCCTCCCAAGGTCCTGGTTATCGCTGACACCTTCGAAACCACAGCCAACAGCATTCAACTGGGCGAGCTCAGATAGGCTCGCCCAAGCTACAGACATAAATGGTAATGGAAAAGCATCCTCACTGAGACGGGACAAGAAACAGGAATGCATGGCAGAAGTCCAGATGGAGGGGACTGTGTCCTGGACATGTCTCTCTCCCCGCTGCTCACCAGGCCATGCATGCTGCAGAGCTTGCTCACCACAGACAGCTTACGATACTAGAAAACCCAGGTGAGAGCTGACTTTATGGGGCTAAGCTACAGCGGGAGCCAGCACAATTAGTGCAGATCAGCACCGAGTGCCATTCGATGAGTGCTTGTTTCAGCAGTACCCTCAGCTTCAACAGCTTCTGACTCCTCCTCATGCTCCCTCCTGTGCAGTTTGCTTCTGCTCCAGTGCCATGCTCTGGAGCCATCATTCTTCTGTAGTGTTTCTTGTCTCCATCTGCTACTTGGTTCTCTTCACCAGAGCACCCCGCAAGCTGCGTACCAAGCACAGTTGAACACTGATACCTACAGAAGCTCTTGGTAGATGGAGACCTGGGTTACTGGTCCCTGCACCCAGAAGTGTGGGCTTGACAGCTCTTCTCTGGTAGAGTGACCTGAGACAGCTTGAGCCAAACTCACCACCCCATACCAGCAAGTTTTACAGAAGCACATCATCAAAGAGTGACTCTGGGCTAGGCCTGACATTTTATTCCGTGCTGCTGCACAAAGAGCATCACCACATCCCAGAAAATTAAAATGCAAAATCAGGGTAGCAAAAAAGATAAAAATAATGGAACCCATTTATATTTACTTGCTTTTTAATAATCACTAGAGATGGCCGAGCAGGTATTATGTCCTGAAAAACTTTTCTTCAAGGAAGAAACCACAAAAATAAATAATTTTTTCACACTAAACCCTGTCCCATGTGCTGGAAGTAGACACTGTGAACTCCACACTAACAAACCCCTTCCATGCTGGGAGGAGGACGTCCTTCCCAGTTCACTTGCACAGTCTCCATCTACTGGCAAGGAACAGGCAACGTCCTGCGGCCTGAGCTCACTGCAGGTGGAAATGCCAAGATCCTCCCAGTCCTGGGCTATTCAGTAAAGCCAGCGTGGGCAAGCCTAAGGATGCAGAGTGGCCTCCCCTTCCACTTCACCTGCTCCACACCACCATCCTTCTGTCTGCCTTGGGTTACATGTAACAGGGACCTCGTTACCCACCACAGGCATTTTTTTCAAAAGCCGCTGTGGTCCTACAAAAAGATTTCCCACCCTATAGAAAAGAGCCCATGGAACATTAAAACTTGACCATTTTCATAAAACTGAAGCGTTTTCTCCCTGTTTAATTACACAGAAGTCAAAGCTACTTTTAGCACAACTCAAAGCGCATCTTCAATTTTCTTCTGGCATCATTTCCAGCATCTGAGGGACATCTGTAAAACCTGTTTGCTTCCCAATGCCCAACCAGGAGACATCGAACAAACCCAGCACAGTTCAGATGACAGAGCTTCCCACTTCCTCGTTCATGTGACCCCCTCTGGCGCTACCCAAAACCCTGGTCCCTGATAAATTCAGTGCTGTTCTTTGTTCCATCTTCCCCTTCAAAACAGTTGCAGATCCAGTCTGAATGGTGAATGATATGCCAAATGATACCAAACATATCAGCAGCTCCCTCCCCAGTAATTTGACCAACTGCTAAAACTCAAGAGGATGCAAGATCAAAGCTGTCTGACTGAAGGAAAATTCTCTTTGCTTCGAGCAGCCTTTTTTCTCTGCAAGAGCAGGTTGGTTGGTTGGGGTTTTTTTAGGAAAAAAAAAAGTTATTTTATAGATCATTTAATTCTTGTTTTCCAGTCTTAGAAAACCCTGTGTTCCTCAACTCTTACTATCTTTCACCGTTGCCTACAAGCAGCTAGCACTAGCCAGAAAACCAGAGCTTACTGCCGGCAGAGATGTCAGATGTAACAGTGTACGGATCATTTTAGCCATCATCTGAATGGCTGAAAAACTTCCTGTTCAATTAAGTCCTCCACTAATCCCTGCCATTTGAATACAGTTTTCCATCTGCTGGCAGGAAGCGATAAAAGTCACTCGGTCAGTAGGTTGTGGGCATTTTAACCTCTTGCAGAGGTTGCAGTTTGCAATTTAACCACACCTGAAACCAGATACCTGCACTTCCCATGGGGCTGACCACTTGAAGGCTCCTCCACCACCTGACTATTACCAGGGACTCAACATTTCTCATGTAAAACTACAATGTTTAGATGCACGGTGAGAAAAAATAAAGACAGAAACAAGACATCCTATATCTGCTGCACAGACTTTATTCTGATAAGCAGCAAAGCGATCACTTTTGCATAAAGCACCCATCAATCACATTCACCATCTTGCCAAAAAGGATTACTAAGTAGAAACACCCGAACAAGCTACTGAGGGGGGAAAAAAATAAAATAAAAATCAGTATATTCCATTATGTTAAACCTGTACTATCCTTATACTATTCTGCACATAAAAGACAAACGTTTGCAGGTGCTGCCTCCACTCTTTGGTCTCTTTTCCTACATCATTGTAATTTTTTTGCATTAAGTTTCTCTTGGAAGCAAACCGCGACCCTCGCCAGGCTTCCTCCCCGGGAGTCAAGCAGCCCATTCTTGCAAGTCAATCAGGCAGACGCAGTCAATTGTCCCAGTAACTCTGTTCATGCCTTCTTTCAAGCCATGCCACATCCTGCTACCAGTCAAACTGGCCTGAAAAGGGAAGGGGCCATTCATTCCACACCTCTTTTTTGAGGGACGCTAAATCCTGTGAGAGGGGGCTGGCTGGACTGCCAGAGCACGCTGTCTTTCTCTTCCTCCTGAATGCTAGATCAAGTAGTTGGGAATTAATGATATGGATGGAAACTATGGTAACAATCCCTGTGCCACCACAATCCACAGCCTTCCCCGCAGACTTTCATTCTTTACCTGCAGCAATAAGTATTCAATACTCTCTTGCTTCTTGCCGCACCCCCCCTACCCCAGGAGACTCTAGGACAAAGATACGGTGCATATCGAACTCATTTTGGTACCAAGTAATCGAAGTAAAAAGCCACACACACACAGTGTGTACACAGCACAGATTCTTCCAGGAAGTGGCAAAAATACAGTCCCTCTGAGAAGACTTTGTTCACAGCGAGCGAGATAGTATCAATGCTTCCTCTTCCCTAACACACTCCTTAGTTTTTACTCTTAGGATATGGTGGTACAAGAGCAGCAGGATGCCTGACATTTGATGGCACAACACAGGCAGCTACGAGCTTGCTTATGGTGGAAAGAGAATGTCATGGTCTTTCTGTCCTGCGTCCTGTTGTGGACTCGAACGAGGAAGGGATGGGTATGCACTGTCCAGGCAGGAGCAGGGTGAAGGGAGGGGGACCAAACCTTTCTGGAGCAGCAAACCACTGCACTGCCTTACTACATGCCCACTACATCTTGCCACCCGAAATGAGGGGGTCTAGTTTGGTTTAAATTGATCTCAGCGAGGGCTGCTGCGGGAAAAAAGGTATGGTGCATGATCTTCCCTTCATCTCCAGCCACACGTTCCTGCTTATGCCAGCACTAGAGCTCCCGAGACCCAGTAATTGGCTGGCTGAGGAAGTCAATCTAGCTGAAAATTAATTTAGAGGTTGATTTTTTCTTTGTCAGTTTGCGTTTCATAAGCACAGAAGTGCTGGTGTTGGCATAAAAGAGGTAGCAAGAACTCAGGGGAGAGAAGAACAGGACTGCCTTTTCCAGTAGCAGCTTGCATTAAGATCACCCTAAACTGACTGAGAAACACATTAGTTACTGAACTGTAAAATTTTAACATAACGTGTGCCTGGCAGCAATGCCAGTGTGGTCAGACCCCTTTGCTGTCGATCCTTTTGCCAAGGAGCCTAGTCCCCATCTAGACTTTGCAGCAAGGAAGAGAAATTTGGGCGTTTTTTTTTAACTAGATAACCTCGGAGGGTTTTTTTATCAGGTGTTTTTTGTGGTTTGGTTGGTTGGTTTTGGAGGTGGGGGTGGTGTTTTGTTTTGCAGTAATGGAAAGGTTCGATTTCCTCCACTTCTGCCACCATGAGTGGATCACCCACCACTCTTCCCTGTACCATCAGCAAAGCCCCAGCCTGCAAGCATTTAAAATGGGAAGGAGGGGATGGTCTCATTCACACCGACAGTGATGCAGGATAAAAGCTGAGCCCTTGCTGATCCAGGAACCTCATGGGCTAAGTGTACTGTTCAGCAGGGATGAGGACACTGGCTCGCACTGGGCTCCCCTGGAAGTGTCCCCAGGGTGTGGCTGCCCTGCCCTGACACAGATGAGCTGTGTCTGGCCAGCATCTCATCTCAGGACCCAGCCTGGGCAGACACCTGACAGACAGCAAGAGTAAAGGAATGGCCCCGAGAGCAGACCACTTGTAATTTCCAGGAAGACACGCTTGCAACAACCTTAGGGTCACATTCAGTAGGTGTCTCCATTAGTCTAAACATGCTCTAACAATTAATTTAATCCTTAGAGAAGAGACCATCTTCAGCCATTTTAACCTGCTCTGAAGCAGGGAGGTGCCTTCCTCTTACCACGTTGCATTACAAGCTCAACCCAGCACTGCTGTGTACGCACATACACACACGTCAGCCTGCACTACACCTCTGACACCCAGTCTCAAAGGGGAACTGGGACACCGAGACTCAAATGTGATAGCCCCAGTGCACACATTGCTCCTCCCTGTCTCTCAGAATCATAGAATCCTTTAGGTTGGAAAAGACATTCAAGATCATCGAGTTCAAACATCAACCCTACTCTACACATCCATTGCTAAACCACGTCCCTAAGCACCACATCTATGTGGCTTTGAACATGGCCAGGGATGGTGATTCAACTGGTTTCCTGGGCAGCCTGTTCCAATGCATGACAGCCCTTTCAGTGAAAAATTTCTTCTTCGTGTCCATCCTAAACCTCCCCAGTGCAACTTGAGACCATATCCTCTTGTCCTATCTCTTGTTACTTGGGAAGAAACATCCTCATGCTTTTATTTTATTTATGACCTGATGCTCCATGACAGACTGTGTACCTGAGCCTAAACTTCTTCCCAGCTGTGCATTTTTCACAGTCTCCTTGCAAGGAGGATCTTCCCACCCATCGCTACAGCTGGCTGTGGCCATCTCTCAAACCTCACTGGAGTCAAAACTGTCTCTGTCACAGCCCATGAGTAGCATCCACTCAGCCTTGTCACCTGAGGCCCCTCGGCAAGGAACCCCCACCTCCCTAAGCACCCTTGTAAATCTGTCCAATACCCTGAGGTGCTTCCCGATGCCACCTCTCCTTCTCAACAGCACTAAGCCAACTAAGGTCACCGATTTACTGGGAGTTCTCAGACAAATCCTTTTACTTTTCTGTTCCTTTCCCAGGCAGAAATTACACACTGACCAAGGCAAGGCAGGCAGAGGGATTAAAATCCTATGAAAAACAGTGTGTGTTTGCACCCACGCCTGTTTAAATCACACGGACACGAGGCTGGCTCGCCACGTGGCCGTGCAATAGGTTGTGGCAGAGCTCTCCCACACAGGAGCAGCAAGAAATTGGCAATTACTTCAGCTGGGACCGCTGGTGAACATTTGCTGAACTCTTGGGACCAGTTCATTTGAGCTCTAAAAAGCTGTGCATCTGAAAGGCAATTGGTGAAAACACCACACGAAACCCCGCTGAAGAAGGAAAGAAGTGAAATTGGAAAGAGCACTTGAGCAATAAGAGAAAGCAGGCAATAAGGCCAGCAGCACTAAAGAAAGTAAAACATTGCTAAGGAGTGCAGAGAGCCGTCGGTAAGTTCAGGCAACTGGAAGTTACCTGAAAATGAAATGGAAATCCAGCAAGGACCAGACGACTGAGAAGAGAACGTCAACGTAGCCGACGACGCGCCTGCCGAGAAAAATGCAGAACAACATCTGCAATCCTCTTCATACCCGGCCAACCGCTGAGCCGCAGGTGAACAAATGCACGGAGGATTTCAGAAACCCCCCGAGTATTTTCTCTATTTTAAATTATTAATTAATTAGGGCTTCGGTAGCGAGGGATATGGTTCAAAATAACAAACAAATGAACCACAATGGGTTGTGTAAGTGACTGCCCTTAGCACTAAAGGAAATCGTAATAGCTTGAAGGTGAGAATTAAGTCAACAGAATCAACAAATAAAATAAATGCATCTTTTATCACACCATTACCAAGGGAAGAAAATGCCAAAAGGCAGAACTAGGAGATGCTTCTCCTGAGGCCTTGCTGGCAACACAAGATTGCCCCAGTTTAATTAAATAAGTTTTGTTAAATCAGTTCAAATCCACGTGGACTGTTATGGGTTAAGAGCAGGTTAAACCAGTGCCTTGTTGACAGATAAATCAAAAAGACAGCCTGTCCATACAGCCTCTTGTGCCAGTTTAAAGTCATTAATTTAAAAGCTACATCCTAATTTAAATTAACATGAGTCATCTAGAAATCTCAGCAAGGTTCCATCACTAAGATTTGAATGATTTTGGATCAGTAAAACAAAAATCATTTCTAAAAGTACCACAGATTCCAGCTCACCTACTCCATGTCTTCTGTGATGGTTTTCTACTGCAGATGGAGGCAGATTTTGTCTTTGGAAGAAATTTAAGCTGCAATTCCAACTATAAATATTCAAATTCTATACTTTGGAGTAAGTACTGACTCCAATTCCACATTTTGAATCTATACGGGCAATATTAAAAACACACCAGCTGGAGACCTCCCCAGTCCCACACAGGGTCCAAATCTAGGTCTGAGTTTTGCCCAATGCTTTAATCTGTATTTTTGTGCTTTCACCAGGGCTCTCCCTACCCACGAGGGATTCCTTGCAGCCAGGCAGCTTTAAAAGTGTTCCAGCTCTCCCTGTTATATAAATCTGCAAGATCAGAAGCCACACTAGAAATAACTGGGTCACCAACAATATCCCTCTTCACAGCCATTGCATGACCTTAGCCAGCCTGACGTGACCAATCTGATTCACAAAGCTTTAAGCTGAATAAAATTAAACTATACAGGTAGGTTTTACTTTATTCAGTATTTTATACATGCACATACGTGCACACACACACATACATATGTATGCTCTCTGCAATAAAAAGAAGGATTGGAGACAAAGATCAGAAATATGAATAGCTGAATTTTATATTACTGTAATAAGCTTTGCAGAAGGTATTTCATAACTTAATGAGATAATAAACCATCATAATTAACTGCATTTTACATACCTCTCCCCTTCCCTGAGGGGAAAGAAAAGCTTCAAAAAGAATCAAACCCCAAAACTCAACACTCCTCCAGACTTTTAAGGAACCCACCTTACCAGAGTCACCGAGCCAGACACTGTAATACCTGCAAAGCATGGCTCTGAGGGAACGGAGAGGTTCAGGCAGTTCCCAGCTCTAGGGCTTTCAAGAAGTTATAGCTGACCCAGAACATCCATCTCCCTGAACTAGGCAGCTGTGATGGGACGTGAGACGTGTCAAGAGGTAAGGTTTGTTATTATTTAAATGAATCATTTGAACACTACTATAAAACAAAATGCTACTCTCCCCTTCCTCAAGCTGTCACTGTTCTAGACAAGAAACACAAAGGAAAAACTACGGCACCTTAATTTATAGAACCTCAGAAACAAATCCTGAGGGGGGGAAGAAAAATCAGTCTACAAATACTGTGCAGTGGAAGTAGGAAAAATGAATTAATCAGCTTCATAACACAGTAGGGTAAGAGCAGCTACATGAAAAAATGTGGGCTAAATCCAAGTTTCCAAGTGCTAAAAGCAACTTGACGTGGAAGCTGTGATACCAAAGCAAATGTGCTCATGAAGCAGATGACGTTCATGACCTGGGGATACAAGTGTTGCTTCTGTGTCGGGTGGTGGGATGCAGCAGAGAGCAGGGACCCTTCAGGAGAAGCAGTGAGGATCTGCAGCATGTGAAAGGTTCTTCCAGAGCAGTGCAGATGGACTGTAACTGTCATCAACAGGGGCTTTAGATGGCTAAAGTAACCAGCTATCCAAAAGAAACAGCTATGGCTTTTAATGCCATCTCCAAGAAAAGAGTAGCTATTCCCTTATTACCCACAAGAAACATAAATGTTCAAGAAAAAAATAAAGCCCTTTAAGGGGTGGGGCGAGGGGCCGAAAGACACCAAACCAAAACCCTTCAAAAACTGCAGCTTTCAGAATGGGAGCTTCAGCAGTTCTGCCTAACACATGGCACAGGAGGGCTCTGGGATGCCAGCAGTCAGGGGCTGGTTGCTACAGACAGCAGTGAACAGTTTGTTTTCATCAATACCACAAGATGCCTGTAGCATCCCCAGTTCTACGGTGTTCATTGTTTACCAGAAAACACAACTGTCTTATCTTTTATTAGCTGGTATTTCTCAAGGTTCCCTGCCTTTCTTTTTCTATAAATGAGCACATTTACAAATAATACAAATACAGCCTGCCACGAAAATGAAGCTTGCGCCGTGGGACGTTCGTTGTGTGGAGCTGGAAAATTTGAAGTGATGATCAATGCGTTAAGTTACGTTTCACGTATCATTAAGTAATGCCAAATTCTACACTTAAAATACCCGACTTGATAATGCAGCCCTCTTAACTGAGGGGTGATCCCCCCCAGACATGGCAAGCACCACAGTGCATTATATAAGAGCATTTTCCAGGGGAATGAGCAGAGAGAGCGCTTTCTGCGATGCATGGGGAGAGTACAAGCTGTCACTGTGCACTCAGCAGCAGCTTCTACAAGGACTGCGAAGCAGAATCAAGTAACTCGTGGGTGTATTAAAGGAAGAATAAATGACATTCAGGTAACATCCATGGTTTGAAATGCAGGCAGTGCCTAGCATCACTGCCTCACCTAATTAAAATCCACATGAATTCCAAGCGACACCCATCCAGAGGTAAATGACTCTCACGTATGCACCTCAGATATTACCTCTGCCCACCCATGGAGCTGGTGGAGTGCAGCTCTGGGCTGCGACACCCCCGTTCTGCACCAGCTAAACACCACTGATTGTATGTGCTGGCTGGCAGACATGGAGAGGGACAGGAGAGGGGAAAAAAGGAACACAAAAAGCCATCTCATCCTACTGAAGAACTCTCAAGGGTTTGTCAGCTGCTGGCGTTGGGTATTGCCAGTCCTCAGACCTTCATGCTCTGTGTTTCATCCACCCCAGCAATATAGCTGAAAATCTTTATAAATCCTCCTTCTGATATTCAATCTAGAAAATAACCACTGTGACACAACGCTTTGGAGCTTTTCATTTCTACACTCATTAAAATAATTAAGGAACTGAGACTGACATTAGGGTTTTTTTTGTGGGGTTTTCCACGTCCTCGTTAAAAGGTTCCATGGCCGACATGACTCAGAAATTTAGAGCTCATTATACACAACCACCTAAATTAGTATTCCGTTCATGGGCTTAATAGGTATTTAAGCAATGTAAGAGACAGGTTTTGTTTTGTTCTTTTTTAATTGGTAGAATAAACTGTATTCAAATGCTCAGAAAGTCTCACTTGTCTGCAAAGCAGAGAGAGCTGAATGAGCTGAGCATAAACAGTCCTAGGACCCTTTGTCACCAATAAGGCAAAAGAGAGCAGTGGGTTTGCTCCTCCATCTCCAAGCCCTTCGTAATTAAAGATAGCAGCTTACCTAATGTTCAGGAAACGCCGTAAACATTTGTTTTCATTAAGGCTCATATTGGGAAACGACGCAGATTCTGTTGAATAAGACCTTGCAGAAAAACACTTCAGTAGAAAACGTTGGGATGGCCCAACGAACAACAGAGTGAGGAACAAACAAGGAGGAAAACAAAGCAGAAATTCAACAACTAATTCATGCATCCTGGACTGTCCAATGGTCACTAAGGGAGCACAGAGAGGAGCAAGAACAGAAAATGGATTTCTGTTTTAAGGACTAAATGTTTTGGTGCTTTTCAGATAAAATTACCACCAACCCTCAGAAGAGGTTAGTACCTCAGGGGAACAAAATGTTCTCCAAATAGGTGAAAAACAAGAACCTGAGTGGAAAAAGCAAAAGAGACTCTGTTTCCTTTATTAATTATTACTGGGAGAGGAGCAGGGAGTGGAGGGGTGGAATCCAGGAAGGCAAGAGAGGATTTTCTTCCTACATTTTATTTAGGACCATCAATAACACCATGCTGCATCTTCAACACATGCCCTTCAAGTCATGCCTTCCTGGTATCTAAAGTAAACACTGTGATATTGAAGAGGCAAGTGGGGAAGCAAACCTCTGCGTAGGCACTGGTCTTGCACTGCCACTGGTAGAAAAAAATATTCTTTTCTTCTGGAAGTATGTTGCTAGAAAAGTTCCCATAATTTCCCACCCAAAAAAAAAAAAGGTGCCTGGCTCAACAGAGTATTCTATTTTGTAATAGAAAAAAGGATTCCCGAATGTGTGCACATCCTCCTGTCTCCTCATAAAGTTAAGTTTTTGTTGATTTACTTTTTAAGTTGGAAATGTCAAGTTCTAAAAGACGTGTCACTGAGCAGTGAGAAGTCTCGGGACAAAAAGCACACACAGAGGACAGGAGAAATCAGAACAAATGGAAAGCATCAGGATCCAGAAATCTGCCTGGATACTGAAATATTATTGTCTATCCTCGTGTCAAACCCTCCTTCAGCCCAAAGAGCCTTTAAAATTTGTTATATGAAGATACAGTGTATGAAGATTAAATTCACACATCCTTTTAGAAGATGGAATAACAAGAACTTCTAACAAATTCCCTTTTAACTTGCCTTTTTCATGTTAGAAATTAGAAATAATGATGTGACAGAGCTGCATTTCTAACAACATCAGAGATCTGTCTTGGGAAAAGGATCTTCCTCTCTGAGTGCTCAGAAGACACAAGGAACAGCAGCAGGCCCAGACCCTGCCTTTCTCACCCATCCCAGCTCAGAAACTTCCTTCTTCTGTGGCAAAGGGACCAAGTATTTCAGCAGTGACCTGTCAGTGTTTTGTAGAAAGTGGGAAATTAGCATACAGCTGCATCCCCAGGCTGGCCGAGGGCTTTGAACAGCACGTAAAAACCCAACAGAAAAGCAAATCCATCTGAAGCCTTGAATTGCAGACACCATTTAACACCAAAGAGCAACACACCTGCACCCCAACCTGCTACAGCAGTTACATTGCCTGTAACCGGGCAGTGTCAGAGTAAGGGGTGTGGAACCAGTGCTCAAGAACATCCAACTAAAAAGCTGAAAATAACAATCACAATTTGGAGTAGAGCTCCATATTGGGAAGCTTCTATGACTGAAATAAGAGGAACACAGAGAGGTTTAGGAAACACGGGGTACTTTTATCTGAGCTACGTTCATTAAATCACACCAAATAAAGCTGTAAGGGAGAGATCACTGTGTTTTTACTATGAATGGCACATCCTCTCTGTACTCCACTGGATTAGGATCTCTGCACATAAGCTACAGCTTCATAGGAAACAGTATGATGCAGGACCTTCAACACCAACTCATACTGAGCTCGGAAGCCTCTGAATGAACCATCCTCTTGGTGAAGAGAACATCTTTCTCTGCCACTAAAGCAATCGAGCACCCAACAAGTATGAGACCCCGATGGGAAGCCACCCTTTCAATAGTTTCTCAGAGTCAACATGAGCCAGGTAAGAGCCTGGGGAAATAGCTGGCAGTGACTACGTGGCATCACTTCCTGATGACTTTCTGTGGTGTAGATAGAAGTCCAGCATTCATAGAATAACATCATTGAAAAGGAAAATAAACAAGACTCTTCGCTGAAGAATCTGGAAAATCAGAAGGCTATTAAGCAGGGCTACTCCAAGAGCAGTCAACACCAGGGGCACTTAATTTACAGGACTCTTCAGCCTACAGACATCTTTGGAAAATGCCTGACTCACTGAAATCAATAACAAATGAGCGCTGTCTTTCAGTGGATCCAAGAGTCAACTCTTGTTATTTATGAACACAGTTGTGCTGATAAAGCACTCTCAAAATCCTCCTCCAGGGAGGTATTTTTTTTGTTTATTTATAAATATCTATGTTAATTTAATATCAGAACAAGGAAGTGGCCATAGAAATACACAAATCTAAAAATAGACACGTCTATATAAACCAGATATAAATAAATACCATTTATTTGTACTTTATTCTTCAAAACAATAAACAAATATTACTCCAATCTTAAATCCCTCAAAACTCTGCCAATTAAGTTTGAAGATGGAAGAGAGATAGAGCGACTAAGTGACGTGCAAGGCTGCATGGTACAGCAAGAACTTGAACATGCATGTTCCCTACCCTGTCCCTACAGTATTAGGTTACTAG
Source organism: Chloroceryle amazona (assembly GCA_027560015.1). NCBI lineage: Eukaryota > Metazoa > Chordata > Aves > Coraciiformes > Cerylidae > Chloroceryle > Chloroceryle amazona. Next base: position 96,716 of record JANHFX010012405.1, read on the forward strand.
GAGATTCTGTGGTTTTATTGCACGAAGAGGAACAAATATTTGAATTCATGTTCTATTAGGGTTCCACAACTATGAGCTTCAAGGAAGAAACAACCTTTTTTTCATGCATTCTTTTTCTGAATTACTCCTGTTAGTTCTCCTGATAAGAACAGCATGGCCTTTACTCAAATGCTTCTCCCCCCCCATTTTTCCATTTCTCATCTGATTCACCTTTAAAGTTTATTTTACAGTCCATCTGGAAACTGGAAGCAATTAAATACTCTTAAACTGGTCTGGCGTGTAGCACAGATATCAAGAGCAAATTTGATGATGAGATTTCTACAGAACAGAAATGAAATAAAACTGATAAAACCCAAACCTTAACTGCCCGGTAACATTTGCCTTGGTATGACTCAATACTTACAATCTAATTTTCAGGTAATGAGAAGATTTCATAGTCCTAAAGAGATAAAAGTGAGGTTCTTGGAAATTGTGCCACACTTGGTTTGTCGTCTTGTTCTCTTACAAATCAACCAGGTGGGATGAACTAGATTTCAAGAAAAATCAATAGCAGTCAATTTTTCTAGTGTAAGACAAACATAAAAAGTCCAAGAACACCAAGATACCGCAATTATCAGGCCAGCTTGGGTTCAGCCTTTTGACCTAAGAGCCAGGGGGGTTGAAAGATTTCTCAATCGCTGTTAAGAAAACTTCATGATTTTCAATGTGCAGGTGTAAAGAAGATGACACTAAAAATAGAAGTAATCAAGAAAGTCCCAGCTGCTTTACTTTCACAGCAAACTAGACGTATGCAAAAGAAAAACATGAGACTCCCTTCTAAAAAAAGAGTTGATTAAAATTTTAGAGTAATTTATTTTTAAATACACATTTTGCTTGACAACTTGCAGAACAAATTGTCACAGTGCCAGGAATAATCTAAGGCATAATAAAAGAGCACAGAAGACAAAAAGCAAAGGGTTTTGGAGTCTCTTCCTCACCTCACCGGGGAGGAGGAAGGACCAAAAGAGAGGAGGTGTTTGCTTGCTTAGAATAAATCCAAGAATATTACCCCACGGGGCTGAGTTGAGGAGGGCAGCCTGCCACTGCCTAGAGGGGTTGATGCTCCTCCTCTTCATCCTTCTCCCCATGGCCACCTCTACTGTGCAAATGGAGGTGCCCAGGGGATCTGTGATTGAGACCAGTCCCAGTAACCTAGCAGAAAACCATCTGCTTTTGCTAGGTGGAAAACCATGCCAGAGAGAGCACAGTGTCAGAGAAGCAGCCTCCTCCTCCTCATCGATCCCCTGGCTGCAGAATGGGCCATTAGGCTGGAATTTCAACCCCACGATCTCAACAGGAGGCAAAGGATATGCATTATCTGACCAGCAGTCCAAGATCTATGCAGTTGTAAAACTGAGGGACTTCTCAGTAGGCTCCTGACTATGGAAAGCCACAGACGACCGTGTTCAGCAGGCCAAAGGAAGAGTGTGTAACATGATAATTCAGAATCACCAAGGGAAAGATCTCACTAAGGAAAGAGGGAAATCCTTGGGAACCACTGACCTGTCGCAGCCTCACCTCTGTGCCTAGCAAGATCGTGGAACAGATTATCCTGAAAGTTATGCTAAAGCACATGCAGGACAGTGAGGTGATCTGAGACAGCCAGCACGGCTTCACCAAGGGCAAGTCCTGCCCAACCAACCTAGAGGCCTTCTGTGATGGAGTAACTCCATCAGCAGACAAGGGAAGAGCTATGGATGCTGTCCATCTGCACTTCTGTAAAGCCTTTGACACAGTTCCCCACAACATTCTTCTCTAAATCAGCAAGATACGGATTTGATGGGTGGACTGTTTGGTGGATAAGGAATTGGTTGGCAGAGGGTAGTGGTTAACAGCTCGATGTCCAGATGGAGTCTGGTGACAAGTGATGTGCCTCAGAGGTCTGTACTGGGACCACTGCTGTTTAATATCTTCTCCACTGGCACAGCAGGATCAAGGACACCCACAGCAAGGCTGCAAATGACACCAAGCTGCACATGGCTCCAGGAGAATCCTGGTATCAATACAGGCTGGGGTATGATGGTATGGAGAGCAGCCCTGCAGAGAAGGAATTCGGGATGCTGGTGGATGAAAAAGCTGGGTATGAGCCAGCAATGTGTGCTAGAAGCCCAGAAGGCCAACCATGTGTCCAGCAGGTCAAAAGAAGCGATTCCGTCTCTCCAGTCTGATCTCATGAGACCCCACCTGGAGTACAGCTCTGGAGTCCTCAGCACAGAAGAGACGTGGGCCTATTGGTGGGGTCGAGAGGAGGGCCACAAAAAAAATGATTAGAATGCTGGAGCACTTCTCAAATGAGGACAGACTGATGAGATTTGGGGTTGTTCAGCCTGGAAAAAAGGAGGTTTGTGGGAGACCTTACTGAGTACTTAAAGGGGGCCTATAAGAAAGATGGGGACAATCCTTTTAGTAGGACCTGTTGTGACAGGACAATAGGTGATGGTTGTAAACTACAAGAGGGGATTTCAACTAGAGAGAGGGAAGACATTTTTACACCGAGAGCGGTGAAACACTGGAACCGGTTGCCCAGAGAGGTGGTCAATGCCCCATCCCTGGAAACACACCAGGTGAGGTCGGATGGGTTTCAGAGCAACGTGATCCAGTTAAAGGCGTCCCTGCTCAGTGCAGGGGGCTTGGACTAGGTGAACATTAAAGGTCCCTTCCAACCCAACTATTCTACAGTTCTATGAATTTCTTGGTTGAAGAGCACATTTTGAACATCTTTCCGAGTCATTCAACAAAACGCTGACACCAAACCACTGACACCAAGTGAAGTAATGCTTCCTGCAGACAAGGGGTTCAGATACACAACAGCACATATGCAAAGGAAAAAACCTGGCCTGTTGCAGAATAGCCAACTAACCAAACATCCACGTTTCTCTGTTAAAGCTGGAATATATAAAGCTGTATAAAGAGCTATCAAAATTATGATGAGGTGCAAAGAAAAGTCTTTCAGACTTAAAAGGCTAATGATGTGTTGTCTCCAGTTTTCATTTCCTCATCAGAGAAATTTTAACTTGCACCAGAATATGTTTATATTGAATTCCAAAAGCTGCCATTTAAAATAAATACATTCCAAAAGCTATCCTAGACACTCAGCATACATACACACACACGATACCAGTTAATTAATTTTGCAGAATTATGACTCCAATGAACAGCTTTTTCAACTGTGAAGGAAGATCAAATGAGATAATAGCTCCAGGATTGACCCTTTTAACTAGAGATCTCCTCACCCTCTACTCATACCCCGAATTTTTTATTCGTGTAAGCAAATATCTCCAGGATTTTGTGAAAGTGGAAGTGTTACAAAACCCTCGAATGACATGTTGCAATAGAAGAGATATTAGACATGAGATCTGTACAGAATCTACTTACTTTATTGAAAATATAAATAACAGCTGCAGGAGCTCCAGGAAAGGAGGAGGTCAAGGGAGGAGAAGAGAAATGGTGGACAGTCATCTCCATAGTAACTACCAGTGTGAAACTCAGGGGAGAAGTTGTCTGGAAGCTGAAAGAGGGACGCTACCAGTGGAAATAGACTGTAATACAACTGGGGAAAAAAAAAAACAAACCCAAACTTGCAAATAATTTGCCACATGGTCAGTGATCCCTTAAGCTTTAGTTTATTTAATCAGAGCCAAGAACAAATACCAGGAGAGAAAAAGCAAAGAAGCAAAGAATAAAATCAAAACATAATGATGACATGGTCATTACTGTACAAATTATTTAACAATAAACATACCATTAAAAGAGTAAAACTACAAATGTTCAGGTTAAGAAAGAAAGAAAAAAGCCCACAAACTTCCCTCAGGAAATCCTGCACTACTGGATGCAGCAAGGGAAGAAAATAAAGGAAAAGCACTACAGCAGCATCACCGAGGCCACAGATGTAAAACGCCTGTGATTATTCCATCAACACAAGAGACCTGAGAAGACTCCAGAGAAGATATTTACAGTAAAAAGCATTTCAAATTCAATTTAGAGCTAGAAAACTTCCACTCCCAAGCTTCCATGCTGACTGGCCCTATTTCTGACCAGCGATCATGCCACACCACTCTTCAAACCCGGGAGTTTTGAAGCTCACTCCCTACCTAGGATAAGAATGTCAAGAATATATTCCTACACATTGTCCAGATCAGCCCCAGGAATCAATAGAGAGTAAGATTTCCTATAGTTGTGTGTGTCTCACAGCAGCACACGGTATACGTACGATCTTCACATACTTATAAAATATTAAAAACAAACAAACAAAGAAAAAATATAAGAAAGAAAAGAAAAACCACCCAAAAAAACCACACACACAAAAAACCCCCAACAAACCAACAAACAAAAGATAAAACAAACAACATGAAAGCAGCAAGAAATGTACTTAAAACTCAATGTCAGGACACATATCCACTTTAAAGCATTGGAATAAGGCTCTGTTTGTTTGCTTTTTTAACATGATTATCTTTGCAGAGCACATAAGACAACATTAATCCAACCCAGGCTGGCTTTTAACTCAGCACACAAAACACTCGAGTCACAGTTATTAGCAGAATGATGTTGTATGGAAACAGCCCATGGTAAATCTCCTCTAAATGTGCATGTAAAAGAAACTAGGCGCCTCCATCATCAGCTTGCTCAGATATTATTTAAAACACAAACTAGTTCTTAGCAGCAAGATCTTCAGAGATCTTGTTTGGAGGTCGGAGGAGCTATAGTAATGCAGCCTACTCGATCAGCCTACCACACTAAAATGAAAAGATTTCTTCTGGTAAATCAGCCTGACATTCCAAATGTTAGGCTGAATGAAAAGATTAGGGGCTCACTAGTACTACAAAGTAGAAAATACCAAGAATCTTCAGATTGTACTTCTCTTCCCATGTCCTTTGTTTCCTAATCCTTTAAAAGGCCACTAAAAAGTGGCCTTACTTCATAAAATTGTTACTAAGTGTAGTTTCAGCAAACTACTTACTGCCAAATATCACAGCATTTTACAGCTTGATTTCAGAACAGGTTTCTGCTTTTCCATTCTTGGCCTCCTATTCCTGCTACAATTATTTTTATCTGTTGAGATCTTTTTAAGCTCAAATTTTATTTTTAGGGAAGAAACTGAATCTGTTTCATCTAATTCTGAAATCTTACCCATACTTGATGGTGCTGAATGTTCACTTTTCCAAAAGAGTAAGACCACTGGCAAATGCTAGGATGGTTAATTTTGAGGAATCAAAATTTTAAAAATAGAATTTAATTCTTTTAAATTAACACAACAGAAAAAAAATAAAGAAAAAAAAACAACTCACGGCATTGATTTTCAAAATATAAATGTCTTTTTTTTTTTTTCTTCCTGTATTATTTAAAATTCATTTTAGGGGAATTATGAATGGAGGAATAAGTGGGAGGATGCTCAGTTGTAATACATGCAAATGTTTGGGTTGGGTTTCTTTTTCCCCCCATTCATGCTTCAGGATTATGGAAATTGATTCACGGAGTGAGCAAACAAAGCTGTAGGAGATCTCACGGGCCTCAATATTTGTTTGGTGAGGATGCAACATTTTACCTACTACCAGAGTAACATGACCCAAAGCAAAAACAACCCATCAATATTTCATGTTATGCACGTTTCCACTACTTAGGATGAGGTGGCCTGGCTTTGGAACAGCAGCACCAGGCAGAAGCAGCTAGTTGGCATTCCCAGATTTCTGGCTGTTCGTATATCCTTGCCTGTTGGACAGAAGAATCCATGTCAACAGCTTCTGTCTGCTCCTTATGAAATACCAAAAGAACGTTAATCACCTGGGTTTTTTATTTCCTTTCAAACTACGTAGAGTGATCTCCTTGACTTGCATTGTAAAGCAGATAATCTGTCTTCTTACTATTCCTCTGCAAATCCACTCCAATGGACTGTTGGGGTTTTTTTGTTTATAAGGCTTATTCTGTCATTATAGATGTACTACTCTAAAGGAGTGGAATATATCAGAACTGGGGGGTTAAAAAAAGAAATCATCCTTCCATTTGAGTTTTATTGTGGATTAATGTAGCTCTTCAAACAACTAGAACAGATTTGCATAGCCTACTGAAATTAGGGGGAAAAAAAGAATAGAGGCACCTGGTTGCTAAGTGGTGTTACATTATACGGTAGCAGGCAAGAGCTGAACACAAACACATTCTATAGTGTTCCAATGAGTGAAAAGACTATTCACTAAAAAGGCCCTGGAAAAACACTTTGATATTATGAGCAGTCTCCTGCTTTCACACCTGAGTCATAATACACTGCTCTCTCCATCACTTACAACACCGAGCAGAAATCCCTCACAAACTTACATATGTGGGAATGGGGCTGACCTTGTTTTACATCTTGCATGGAAGGTGCTAAGTCTAGTGCTAAAGAGCTGTTCGTTATTAACTATAAAAACAATTTGACAAAAAAAAGAATAATACATTTAAAAAAAGGAGGAAAAAAGAAACCAACCCCGAGTCCCCTCAATCTTTTGACAGCTCTACTGCGAGAAAGTCTTTTGCAGCTCAATTTGAAAAGGATCTATGACTAAAAGAAACCACTTAAATTAGCAGATTGCTTAATATGCAAAAGTTTGCCTACCCTTGAGTGGCTTTTTTCATGCTGAGGGTGCAGTACAGCTCTGCCAGCCTAGCAGCTCTGCAGCCAGCAGCCAAAGGAGATCAGCACACTCGACTCCCCCTCCTTTGCCACATATTCCCAGCTTTTCATCTCACAAACCTTGACGCTCATCTTGCCCCACAGCGAGCCAGTTCAGGGCGTTAAATTGGCATCTAAAAATAAATTTATTTTTAAAAGGCAAAGAAGAAAATGAAGCAGGCAGCAGGGAGCCAGCATGAGGAGAGGTGTAGGAGCACATCCCACGGATTGGCCTTGCTGTCGTGCACAACCACACTTCTGATTGTCACATGCTTGAGAGACTGTTAGCAGAAAGCTGCCGTATTAATTAAAGGTCTCAAAATATTCCTAATAAGCAATTTCTGGCCAATCTAGCTGTGGCAGCTTAAAACATTACTGCTCCCCAGGGGGTTGTCCCTTTCTCCTGTGGCCAGCAACCTCCCCTGTAGCAGAACAGGACAAAGTGTCTTCTACCAAGAGCAGGACACACCCTTGGTCCAAAGGCAGATGTCCATCTGCTCTGCTGCTCATGCAAGGGGCAGAAACTTCTTCAACCCTATTTCTAGTAAACAGAACAAACTTCTTTGTCTCCCTTAATGAAGAAAATATTCTAACATTAACTTAAAAAAAAACCAAAACACTGAAATTTAAAGCTTAACAACTAATCAAATCAGTCAACCTCCTCCTACACGAGCTCCCTTCTCAGAGCCTTCTATTAACAGAACTTGACAATAAAAGATAAACGCATTTGTTCATTTGGCAATTCCCTGTGTGCATTTCTGGGAAGTTCCCGTCACCGATGTGAAATACAGGTGACCTGTTCCTCTAGAAGATGACAGGTTCAAGTTTCCAACAGAAACATTCCTGCCATACACCAACACCCCCTTCACAACCCCACGAGCCATTAAAAACACTTAATAGTAACTTACATACAATGAGCAGTTCAAACACCACAGGAAACCTGGTACTCAAAACTCACTGTATGACACAGAGGAAGTTCCAAAGACGTATTCTTCACCGAGTGCACCCATCCCTAAAGTCATTTCACTGCACATACCACCAGCTCTGCACCACTGTACTTCAAGATGACAAATATTTGTTTTGCAGAGGGGAAAAAACTGTATGAAGCACGTGCTAAAGCTACAGAGTTTAAATGTGCGTTTTAGTGCACGAGTGCCGTTAGTTGTACACGCAGCAAAGAGACAACTGAAAAGTTTGATTTGGGGGAAAATAAGGAGGGTATAATTTCTCAAAACTTGATGTGCTGAGGCAGCGAACCCACAGATCCCATTCCAGTCCCATTCCCACTCCTCATTCTCACGCATATGCTTTGCCCACCCAATATTCCTGGCACAACTCTGTGAGATCTCAAGATGACCTGGACTGAGGAAATGTTACATATTTAATTTAGGAAAATAAATTAAAAGGAAACAAGAAGTTGACATCAAAACACTCAACATACTGCAGTAGAGCTTAGGAAGAAGGAGCCCAGAAGAGGTCTGATTGCAAAGAGGAAGCTGGGGGAGTAAAAAAAGTAGATAAATGTCTATGTTGGGTGTAAATGGAAACAAAACAAGAACGTGTGTTCTCCTTCACAGCAACTGCAGCAACCAATGTAGTATTACTTCAACAGTTTACAATGCATGGAGAACTGAAATGATGCTCTGCCTTCCACAAAAGCCAGGAAAACATTTTTCATCTTAGCTTCTGGTTTTGGAGTTTTGTTTTTCACTCAAAAAGTACCAAAGGCACCAAGTTCCCTATTACTAGGCCTGAACCACTCAGCTGCTTCTCAAGTGTCTGAATTCCCACAGCCAAAAACTATCAAATATTCCTCAACAAAATTTCACCCACAATATTCAAATGCAGTTTCTTGGTACCACTTCTGAGGCTGGACTGTGCAGGGCACCAGAAGCAGAGACATCATAAGGGACAAGCCCTCCTACCCTTGCCAGCTCCAGGAGAGGAAGGGGAAACCCCCTCTGTCGCACTGGTGGCTGCTCTTGCAGTTTCACTGTGAACAAGAGGTGAAAACTGATGCAGGTTAAAAATAAAGCACCATGTCAAAAAGCTTTTATTTGTCTTCCTCTTGCTATCATTTTTAACCCTAACCAGCATCTTGAACCTACTCGTGGTGAGGCCGTGCAAGCTCTTGTGTCAGAACGGCTGAAGAACACGAGGACAAAGCCAGTGCAAAGGGCAGCAAAACTTCCTTAAGATAAGATGGAAGCAAAGGTGGCAATGCCATGAAATGATGACCACAGTCTCCCAGGCTCACACCTACAGGAGACACCGCCTAAAACTGTGAGATCATTTTCAAGCCTCTGTTGTATCTTGTAAAGCCAAAACTAAACACACAAATACTTTTCCCCTGAACAGCAGTGGAATGCAATAAACCGTACAAAATTTCTGCAAGTATGGAAGATAACAAACTCTGTTCTGTCAGATCAGAGGAGTTAAGTGGGCATATAAACTAGACTCTGTTTCTCAGGGGGTAGAAAAGGTCGTGGGGACCAGGGGTGGGGGACATGAGAGCAGGAACAGGGGGTGTCCAGGAAAGCACTGCTCTCCTCCCCCAGAGTGCAGCTTCTCAGGGGAATCATCAGGTCATGCAGAAAACAGGAATGCTTCTTGTGTTTGAAAGAGAACTTCATGGTTCATTTTGGCTTGGGACTAGGATGCGGGGAGTGTGGAGGAAAAAGGTTGAGAGAGCATTTTCCATTTCTCTCTTTTAAATGGCACTTTTCAAACAGCGTATTTTGGTTCTCACTCCATGCAGGGGACAACTCCTGGCCTCCTGCATTCTCAGCATATTTTCTGTAACAGATTGGCTTGAGTCCTGAGAGTTTAACCCGCATTTTGCACGTTCAGGAGAAGAACTCCTGAGAGTTCAACAAGGACCTCATAACTGACTTCTAGGAAAGAGGAGGCAGGTTGCTGCAGCAGCACCTCAAAGTAGTCCTCTGCACCCGATACCCACCACACCACCTTACCATACAGTTTCTCTTCTCAAAAACATATGGATTATTCTTTTTTAACTTCACATGGGATCATTCACAGAAAATTTACAATAACAACAGTAACACTAACCCCTTTAGTGATGCTTTCCTTGAAATTACACACATAGATGTATTGACATGTCCCTGAGAAGTCAAAGCTGGGGGAGAAGGAGGGAGGGCAGGAGGGGAGACAGTCTTAAGGCATTTAATTTAGGAATCACCTACTGCAAAATAACAACTGCTTTTCCATGCCTTCCAGAACAACGACAAGATCCATCTATACCAATGGATGAAGCAAAATTTACTATACAACAATACCCTCCTGGTAACATAGCCACAACCTTACAGCACACAAGGGACAAAGCAGAAAGGCTGTACTTCAATCATAATGCACTACTGACCTTTTCCTCGAGGGCCCTTCTTCAAAATCTGAAGAACTAACATCATTGCTCGTCGACGACACTTGCGATGCATCGTCCTTCTCATTCTCCAGCTGTTCTGATCCCGGTCCTAATCCTTTAGATTGGCCATTAGTGAGAAGTCCTGCAAACGTGACAAAGTAGTACACAATATTCAAAACCTGCATTACTGGTGTCAAAAGGATCTTACAGAAACTCACGCATGCCACTAACAATAGAGAGCTGAGGCCCAAAGCGACCATCGTGCAGAGAGACAGGCTGCTAACGTTGATCTTGCACAGAGGGACTCCAGTGCAAACCTGCCTGACTGCATGTTGCTGATTTGGTTAGCTGTAAGGCCCCAATCCCAAATAACCACCCCACGGGTGTTTGCGATAGGATTTATAGTCTTGTCACATCCCTCATCTGAAAAGGGACACAGTTTAGTCAAACTCATCCCTGTTTTACAGAACTCCCGTTGACTGGCACAGAGGAGAGTCTTTTGCAGTTATCTGCAGATCAGTAGAAAATTAAGCTGCCATTTGGTCCAATCTGCCATCTCGCTCTTCATTCTGCTGCTTCCAACTACTGTAATTTATGATCCTCTAAAAAAAAAAATCCTCAATCCTACAGGAGTGACTATCAAAGACCTGTTTCTTGACCCTGCTTCTTCTGGCCAAGTGGCACTCGTCTACAGAAACTCCAGACTGCCAGCAAGGGCACACAGGGCAAGGGAAATGTCTGCTGCAGCTGCCTTCCCTTCCCTTTTGTGCCTTTTCTGTCCTCGAGGAATACTACAGCAAGCAGAGTCACACGGACAGGAGAGAGCGTTGGGTCCTATAAAAGTGTACGGTTTAATAAATTTTGTGTTTTCTACTCCAACAAGTAACTACAATACAAGATGACTCTTACAAACACCGGTGGATAGACGGTGAAGCCACTCATGCTTAAGGAAGAATTAAAATAGTAGCATATTCTTCAGAAGGCTTTGGGATGAGAGGGAGGAAAATTGCTATCAATTTTATTAGCTCAGTATTTACTCAGTGTTTTAAGAGCTTATTACCAGAGGAGCTGCAATTTTATACAGAAGGATGCTTTCCCATCTCACCACCAAAATACTTCTGCAAATGGCATAACACAGCTTTGTTTTTCACAGCTTTATTCCCTCAGAGAAATGCCAGTAGGACTTCCCTCCCTCAGTCATTTCAGTCCCCTTTCCCATAATCGTACCTTAGAAAAGAAAACAGGGAGGGGGCCGCTCCCTTCCAAGGTAAGCTGGGCAGCAAGGCTGGGAGGAGTACTGAATCAGAAATGCTTACTAATAACAGCAGTTCAAAACTTTCCCTCGGTGCTACATCAGCGCTACGCCGTTTCAGATCTCCGCTTTCAGGAGAATCACCATTTAGCACCACCAGTGCACTTACTCATCGCGTAACTGAGCATTCAGCCAAGCTCAGCTTCAGAGAGACACGGAGGCATAACCAGAGCAAGAGTAAGGCACCTCCTCCAGCAAGCTGCCAGCTCAAGCACTGGCACCTCAGCCACAGCCAAACGCTCCTTCCCTGCAAGGTGCTTTACTCAGGGCTCCCTCGGGCACCGTGTCGTTCACCAGCGGGCGCCGAGCCTTTCAAAGCTTCTCATTCCAATCCGATCGCCCCATCGCCTGTTTTTAAATGGCCTTTTAAATCTTTCTAGAAGTTTGCATCGTATCACTCTTCTTTTTCCAGTCAAAGTTTGTTCTTACTCATTTGGAACAACATGAAATGTCTCTTGACTTGGGAGTCAAGCAGTAGCTACGTGGTGGCTGCAGTTTTTGTACGCTGTTGTAAAAATACTACCGAAGAAGCAAAGCCTGGGTTTGTTTTTCTGGGGAAGATGCAATGAACTGGTAGGTCAATTTTCCTCCTTGCGACATGGAGCACACAAAGCTAAAGTTAAAACTAAGCACCAATTTTTGCATTAAAATGTCTCTTCTAGCCAGCCTAAGACTGGCAGGGAGAAGTTAAATGACCCAATTTATGTTTTCACTCCCTTTCTGTTGAATTCTTTTTGCTAGTTCCTTTCCATTAAAGAGATCTCAAACTGTGACCAAACAAATAATACAAATTTCAGCAACAGCACATGATACTGCAACAGGGTTTGTAATGTAACACAGCGATACGATGCGGGGCGACAGCATCCCTTCAAACCATTCCCGAGGAAATGAAGGCAACCTTTTAGAAACTATCTAATAAATCTTACTTGTATGCTGAATTCACCCTCACTAGAAGCCCTAGTGCCCAAGTTTATTCTTTTAAACGTTTCAACTTTTGCTTTGCATTTTTCCATGAAACCACTGCTGATAAAATTTACAATTTTTGAACCCCAGAGAAGTCTAAATCAAGTATATCATTTGAGGCCTGATATGCAGTAACTTAACTCTTATGGCAGAATTTGATTAGGTTTTCCAAAAGCAATATTTGTTCTGGAGACTTGCCATGTGTAAAAAGCCAGCAACCTGAAGTATATGAGTCAAGAAAATCACCTTTCAGGCTGTCAACTTGCACACACTTGGAAGGCAATTTCTATTCATCCTTTCACCCTGCAAAACCATCATTGCACTTGGGAGACAAGCATGATTTGTGTCCCTTACGGAAAAATATCCGTTTGTCTCCCATTATTCATCACAAGCAGCACCACCCCGAAATGCAGTAATATTGCTGAGTACTGAAGTTAGCTACGATCACCTGAAACCAATTAAAACGAGAGGCAGAAAACTACAAACAAGAAATACTGATAAATAATGGGAATGGGCGTCGTGTTCTACAGGTTTTCAGGGCCAGCATAATTGCAAAATCCACTCTGAAGTGATGAAAGGCACGGACAGCCACAGCCCACAGCCTCCTTCCAAGCACTGGAGAGAAAGCACATGCTGAAGCAGGCTGTTATAAAGTTTATTGCCACTCAATCATTTTTATATCAAAGGCGTTCGGTTTGCCCCCAGATACCTCTTCCTTCGACCGCCATTCCTGCTCTCTCTAACCACAACAAACCACGCTCTTTTCTGCCGCGCATCAATCGAGAGCTATAAAGGGTCTGGAGGCCTCGGGGTGGGATGTGGACCCCACAGTTGTGACACCCCCGTCACCGTAAGTGAGCTGGCTCCAGTGCAGCTGATGGGACACACGGGTCTGCTGCTGTGCTACAGGAACAGAGTCTGGCGCATGTCGGTCCACACGGGTTAGACTCTCCAAAGTCAACCAAGCTACAGGAAGCAGCAGGCATTTATGTTTCTTAAAAGCTAAGTACTGCAATTGTGTTTGTGTCTAGAGCAGGAAAAGCAACCGAGAAAGAAAATACTTTTTTACATAGAGTGGAGATATGAGCTACTCTTTAATCCTGGCTCCTTAGGAGCACCCAGCGAAAGTCAAGGAAGCAGCAAGCCATCCAGAGCCAAATAAAACCAAAGGGACAAACAGTTTCTCTACAGCTTTCCCATGGCTGTGGCCTTCAACATCTAAATGGCAGTGCCAGCGAGCCCTGGCTCACGGCGAAGCCCGTGACCGGTTACACTCTCAGCTGCTGGAGAGCTGGCAGCAGCTGCCTGCCCCTTGCCCACTAGGCTCCTCTCAGCCCCTTCTCCCCTGGCAGCTGGACTCGTGACCAACCACAAGGCCCAAATAACGAGGCAGAATAAATCAGGGTTGACAAAACCAGACTTCATTCCTGTAATGTGAAGTGTTTGCTTTAAAAGTCAAATTAGATAGCTTTTTTAAAAACCAAACCTCATTAAAATTGAATTTGAAAGTAGAGCAACTTGGATTAGAAGTCAGTGTAGGATTTCATACCTTAAAATGACTTACGTGAAATAATAATTTATACATAGAGTGAAGCAGTGAATATTTGCTGCCAAAGTTTAAAAGGAGCTGAAACACTGAACAGCTCAAAGTCACTGAATAAACACTGGTTTAACTAAGTCAGTAATAATGAATTATTTAATTAAGTCAGAAATACAGGATCTCACATATCAAATAACATCTATGGTCTCTTAAATACACTGTCCTGGCTCTAACTGATCAAAACTAGACACCAGAAAGGCCAGTAACTAATTCCTAGTTATCAAAAAAGCTTAAAACTGAACCATGGAGATCCTAACACCCTTTCCAGGATGTATCTCAGCCCCTTAGCTGTATCAGCTTCACAGTTTTGCTGAATTTAAACCTCTGCATACGCTGCAATAGCAAACTGCAATTCTAGCTGCTTAAGAACATACACACACAAAAAAAATTCCACTTATCAGTTTCTAACTGTACTGAGAAAAAGCAGGAATTGTGAATATTATGTTCCCTCTGGACATTTCTGCCAGGGAAAGCAGAAAAGAGCTTTCTACACCCCAGTCATTATTAAAGAAGCTTCAATCACCTCCTTTTGGTTTGTCTTCCACAGTCTGTTTTCACATCTGTCTGTGAGTACACATTGGTTTGGTTTTTTCACATGCAGGAAGGGCTCTGCCATGAGCTGCCCTGTAGCCTCTCGGTGATCCAGACAGAACACAGCTCCCATGGCTTTACAACCTCTGCAGAGCTTGCTCCCTCCTGCTCCCACCGCATCTCCCTATCCCCTCTGCTTCGTGACTGCAGTTGTTAACCAAGCAGAGGTCTCGCTGAACCTTCTCCAGTAATGGCCACGTCCCTTTCATCAAAACCAGTGTGTGTAAAGAACAGTGAAATCTGCTTAAATGAGCTTACTTCAGGGGGCTTGCACTGACTCAAGTGGATTGCTTCTCATAATAGCCCGGCAAGTAAGACTTGTATCCCAGTGCAGGCAGGGCTTAATTTATACTGGTAGAGATTTGCTAACCTTACCAATTTTGGTGATCCACATGCACACTTTTAGCAGCAAGCTCAACTCTAACCCACCTCTGGTCAGCTGGGGAGTTGGCTGACAGGTTTGTGCGGGGCAGGTCTCAGGAGCACCTGAACATACGATGCAAAAATTGTAGTTCCTGGGAATGCACCACACAGTGAAACACTGTGCAAGTAAAAATACATCAGATGAAAACAGAGGAGGAAGAGAGAAGCAGAAAGCAGCAACATGAGGGAAGAGGGAAAAAATGCAAGGGGTGATTTAGTTGGTTTTAAGAATAGATGAGATTACAATTACTGGTATGTTCTTCATTATTAAAGTTACTAAATAATCAGGAAACCAAGGGGGAGCATCTGAACAAATGTCAGTACCACGTGGTTAGTTAAACACAGTGGTTGGCTGAAGAGACTTTCGCAATGTTTCCAAAACACTATTTCTACATCGTTTACTCTGCCAACAAGGCATCTGAGCACGAACATTTCCATGTTCTTACAACAGGATAGAAACACCTATTTTTGTTTGCTGTTTCCCTGTCCAAGGCGGTTTAGGAAACGCAACACATTCAATTGTATTTCCAGTCACTTCTCACAGTCAGGGGCAACCCACAAAACCATCCTGTTAGAAAAATCAGCTGTCAACACCACACAAACGCAAGACAAAGATATCAAAAGCATTAACTGACCTAAAGAAGGGGGGTTTCAAGATGAGACCATATTCTCAGCTTTCTACATGGGACCAACACCTACGGTCAGCAAGTCTGCACAGCGCAGGAGAGCCCTCCTGCAGAGCTCAGCTCTGAGATTTAGATACTTCTATATATCAGATATAGAACTCTGCTCCTGGGTGCTTCCTGACCACACAAGGACACCACCCACTTCCCACTGCCAAGCGATACTGGGTTTGCTTCCCCCAGGCACCCTCCTCCTCGCATTCCTCCCTGATCCCTGCAAGCTGAAGCACTTCAGGCTGGTACAAAGGCCCAGTTTCCAGGGCAATTGGCAAAACAAACATACACAAATTACAAGAAGTCAGAAAAAGTGGATTTACTCGCAGCAGCGCTCTCACCCCGCTGGGATGCCACTGTTCTTTACAAGAGCATGTAATAGCACAGACTGTAGTTCAGTAAGCACAGAGCTAAAGCTTTCTTCGCTTACAGAGCAACATCCCTGTCCAAATTTCAGCTGTGCAGCCTTGGGAGTTGTACAGGAAAGCTTTGCCTAAAGAAAAAAATTGTGATTTTCTTCTTTTTGCACTGTCCCATTTAGCACAGGTGCCACAAATGTCAGAAGCTAGAAGCGTAACCACGCCACAGCATAGCCTGGAAGGCCTGTGCCATCTGAACATGGACAGATGCAGGTATAACGGCACCATGGAAGGCCACCAACGTGAGTTCTATGCACAAAATATACCTTGGAAAAAACCTACTACCTTCAACTCTATTTATGCTGTCCCTTAGCTTCACACGGGTATAAAAATCCATATATAATAAACTGACAGCTCACCTGCACCTCTTGTTTTCTTTCAACCTAAGAACTACAGGATTTACCAGTTTATTACGAGCTATAACTTTACATGCAAGTTCACTTGCAAAGCATCACCAATGAATAAAATCTTCACCCACTTTCCAGAAGCAATGGCCAAACTGCTGCAATACAGCACAAATTCACATCCTGTCATCTGTAACCCTAAATTTATCTCTGACCAAAACCACCCTTACGTAGCGGAGTGCCTGCTGCAACACTACCCAAATCTTGGTACGCACGTTAAATAAAACTATTAATCACTTGATGCCAAGATACAACATCTCTAAAACATCTGCAGCCTGCATTAATCAGCATACTGTACAGAGTTACTGTATTTAGCTGTTGTAGAGCTATGCACAAAAGATAATTTAGTTTTATAGTGCAAATGCCATCTGTCACATTGTCACAGCATGACACGGTATCACGTTACATATTAAACAGACAACACGCCTCTAAAATAAAGCCTATTTTCATGCCGTGGTTGTCTCAGCGACTGAAGAACTGGGTTTTCATGATAGTAACATAATTTAAAAGCAAAACAAACCACAACATTTTTTTCCCTGGGAAAAAAAAAAAAAGATACCAATTCTCTGTCCATTTTTTTAAGGATAGCTGTTAGAAAGAAAATGCTATTTTGAGCTCATTTGGTAATGCAAAACCACAACAGTTTTCTGTCTCTAAATAATAAACCAGAGCACAAAACAGTTGTTGTTTATACCACACGATGCTGTGTTGCCACCACGATGGTAATTAATGGTGCGTGGGCTTTTCGGATGACAAGCCACTGGGCATTAGGTTGATTGTGGTACATGATGGAGCATATGCATAAAGCAATACTGTTATGCCAAAAACTGTTAGCAAATAGCTTGTACAGTCTTCATAAATGACTAGAAGAGTGATTTTATATGTAGATATACATCATTACTATGGAAGCCAAGCATGAATGACATTACAGCACAAGATGTGTTTGTCAGCCTGTCAAAAGACAAGATGACCAAAGAGAACTGATGAAATAATACAGGTTGAAGGGAGCTCCTTACTCCCATTACGTCTCCATCCAACATTGCTATTAAGCAACCAAAGGCATTTCTGTGACTTTGTTTTGGGCATATGAGCCCATTAGCATGTACCTGTTAGTAGTGTTAATTGCAATCTTGCTCTGGTGTTTCAACACAACATTTTTAAGGGCGTTTTGTTTTGTTTTTCCTTTGGTGGAGTTCAGATGCAGGTGGTGGCATTACACTCATAGAAACAAGAATACAACAGTCAAACATGAACCTAATTTAATTCTAACAGGAAACTACCCCAGGTCATAGGATGTACTTCCAAACCTCAGTTTTGTTTCTGAAATAGGCACCACGAAGAAATTTTAAAAGAAACCAACAACCAACAAACCAACCTCACCAGTGCTTGCAACATACCAGAGAAAAACCTCACCTGAAGTCTGTGAACAAAACCAAACCGAACCCCAAACTATTCAAAGTGACCACCTCTCTAATTAAAGACATTTCTTTGCTTTTAAGGAAACAGTGAATTCCAAACTCCCAATTCCCCCATGGAACCACATGACCCCTTCTGGTACTTTATTCCTCCTAAGGCAGAATGGAGGCCGCCAGTCTGGGCTCCATGGTGGTGTGGCCTGGCTGAGGGAGGACACAGGGGCACCAAACAGCCTGAGCAGCAGAGAAGGTGTTCGTACACAGAAGGAGGCAGCAGCAGTAATGCTGACTCCAAAAAAGACCTGGTGGAATAAACAGATCTCTCACAAATCCCTTCCTACCTCAGAGAAGCTGACTAAGTCAGAGCTTGAAACCACAAACAGCTATCTTGGGTTTGTTGTGTTTTTTGGGTTGT
The DNA here is from genome assembly GCA_027560015.1 of Chloroceryle amazona. Lineage (NCBI taxonomy): Eukaryota > Metazoa > Chordata > Aves > Coraciiformes > Cerylidae > Chloroceryle > Chloroceryle amazona. The sequence continues at coordinate 114,993 of JANHFX010012405.1, forward strand.
TTGTTTTTTTCCTTTTTAAATTTTAAGAGGGGAAAAAAAGGAAACCCAAGAAACAGCCACCCCAAGACCCAATAGTGAGGGCTGTCCTGAATGAAGCAGAAGAAAGAGGAGAAAAGAGAGCTGATAGCCACCACCCTATCATCTGTTGTATCCACACCATTGCACTACTGAGCTCCAACCACACTCCTGGAGCTGTAGGGTAAGGGGAGAGCAGCAGCTTCTCCAGTAATAGGTACTGGGCTGTATAAGAGTCATTAAGTTTTGACAAACAGAAACACAGTGGATTTTATAGTACTGTGAGCACTCCCTGGTAGCGCTGGGGAAATGAGCACCATGTACTCTTCCCATGTGTTGCCAAGGAACCACAGTATTTGCTGTACCCAGCTTGCCTCCACCTCTGTCCACCAGCTGCCCTTGACTGCACTCAGGAAGCTTTAGAGGAAGAAGAGGACTCCCAGTTCAAGCTATAGACCATTGCTGTTCAGAGAGATGTGTGTGGAGACGACACGAAGCCCTTTGCAAAAGCAAGGGAACACATCACTGAGGAGAGAGCCTGGTTAGGACGTGGGGACCTGGACTCTGTCCAGATGCAGCCACTGACAAAGCAGGTGCTCCTGGAGAAGTCACCTTCCCTCTAAACACACAGCAGCTTGCCTACCTGTAAAACAAAGGTAATGAGATCAACCTCCACAACGAAGAGCGGGGAGGGCTACAGACAATAAACACGACATGAGACACATCCCGCAGTGATGTGTGTCTCGTGTTGACTTTGGCCTTGGACAGAGTGGCTTTATTTGTCCCTGAGGAGAACAAGTGCCCTTTGATTTGTAGCTATGCCAGGGACAGCTGTCCTACAGCACATCTTCTTGCGTTTAGTAATAATAAAAGCAATCTGGAAACAAGAGTTAAATGTGCATTTTATTGGAAATTACAGGCACAAGTATGTCCAAATGTGTAATTTATCTCAATTTAGTTCAAGGATACCAGTGATAGAAAAATCAGCATAATCACTGAGAGAGAAGAGTCTGAGTTCTCAGGTACTAACAAAATTATCAGTGACATGCAAATAAATTATTGTTTGCTTTTTATGCCAAAACCATCATGTCTTGTTTATTTTATGTCTGAACGAAGAACCAGTGGGGTAATATCCCATGAGAGGAGAGAGTAAAAAAGAAAAAAACCACAACACATCAGTGAACAAAAGCATTTAATTTTAAAATGTTTTCTTCCTTCCACTTTTATTTGGTTTGTATCTATTTGACAGTTATTCAGAGAAAAGTTACTGACTCAGTTTTCAAGGTATTTTTGCTTGTTCACAAATATTCCCTTGTGTGAGGGAGAGAGCATGGATTATTCTGGTAAATAAGAATTAAGTAAAGCAAGTCAGCATTTTAGGTCTCTGTCACCTCTGTGTAAGCACCAGGTGAGGGCAATTCCACCTCCTTCCAAAGCACTTCCACGGCTCTATCCTAACTGTAATGCACCAGTAGCAGGCCTGTTTTCAGTCCCCCCATGGTTGTACCTTACCTACTGGAGCAAAGCTTCCACTAGGAATGGGTGGACAAAGGACCAATATATCCACACTTCCAAAATACCCACATCTCAGCACCGACAGACCAGACAGATTCGTAAAAATGAAAAAAAAAAAAGTTTTTAAAAAGACATTCAGGTATTTTAAGAACCATGAGAAGGAAACTTATGCCAAAAGCACATCTCCAGAAAGCAGCTATTCTATGCTAGAAAGTAAAAATTACCTGTTGGGTCTCCACAGGGTCTAAATGAAGGCAGAAGAAAGAAGGTGGAAGCAAACACAGTGAAGCAAAAAAAAAAAAAAAAGCCTGCTAATTGGATGAAAAAAACAACACAGGAATGTGCAAATAAAACAACAAGGGAAATAAAAAGGCAGGCAATGTCTCACAGCTAACAACCACTACTTGGGAACCTGAAAAGAGATGTGCAGCTAAACCCCAGAGGCTTAGCAAGGCTTGGCTATATCTGTTAGGATTTCTAGGAAACCCTTACAGGCTAATTCGGAAACAGCGTATCTGCGTGAAACTGGATACAACAGCACAACAGCACCCTGATGAACACACTGCGCGCTTTTCCTCCCGCTGGTCTGTGGTGAGGGATCACACTGACCGGCCAGGCTCACGATCTCAGCAGAAGGTGGTGAGAAACCCATTTCTGGAACTGGTGTCACAGACATCCAGCAACTTCCCTGTGCGAGGGCAGCTGCTGCGCTCCTCCGAAGGACCGGGCGAGCCTGGTTCCAATGGGAGGCAACAGGCATCCTGAGTTACTTCTTGCTCATGTAAACCGAATTGAATTCAATTAAATGATCAGAGGAATACATGTGGACGTTCTACATACAACTCAGAAGTGAACAAAGCACCAGACTGTGGAAGAGGAGGAGGGTTCTAGCACAGCAGTGTGCCATAGGAGAAAAGATGGGGAAGGGATGAGAGAAGTGCCAGAAAGCCCTTTTGGGGAGGTTATCCTCTGCTTAAGTGTCCCTAATTCTGCCCCTGTGTGACAAAAGCCATGAAATGTAAATGCTGACATATTTCTAATTGCATAGTCCCACTTGATATTTTAATGGGTGTCATTGAAGATTTGCCTTCCATCCCTTTTGCCAGGAGCATGGGCAGCCCTCCAGACAGATAGAAGAAATATCCCCCCCCGCAATGTAACGTGAGCTATGAAGATCTTGTTTACTGCAAGAACACTCATCCTGGCAACCAGCAGATGTGGGTATGGACTCAGCCCTCTCTTTGATGGAGTTGCACTGAGCTTCCAGTCAAAGAAAAGGAAGGGAAAAGTACTCCTCCTGTCCTAGGAAAAAATAATTGAGCTAAGTGCTAGATGTTCTACAGGAACTCAAGCTACATATGACAGATACTTGAATTAAACCATTTTAATTACTTTCACTCCACATTTTCAGTAACATTTTAGTGAACATGCCCTCCCTAACTCTGAGATCATCCCTCAGCCAGCTCCAGGAGTCATGCTGTCAGCTGCTTTCTCCTGGCATGCTCCCTGCTTTTACTAAGCACTTGAATTATGATCTCTTGACTTTAGAGAAATTAAGTATGCTTAAAAAAAGGAAAAAAAGACCTAAACAACAAAACACCAAACAGGCCACTGACTTCTAACTTAACACCCCATCCTCTTCAGCACCATGCCAGACATCCTCCCCTACCCAGGAGGTCGGGGCAGGGCGGCTGGACCGCAGGCAGCCCAGGCAGCACCGTGCAGCAGGGATGTGCTGGCTCCACCGGCCGTCCAGTTTCCAACTCCCCGCCAGCCCAAGTTTTCGTGTACCTGGTGAGAGCCTGAACGTAGGCTTGACAACCCCGCCAGCATAAGGCCCTGTGACACCCCAGGAGGAAAGGAGAGAAGAAAGCTGCCTGAGCAATTCTCAAACACTTATTTTTAAGCCATTGGTTCCCCAGGCTTTTGTCTGCAACTCTAAATTTCACTCACGTTGCCCAGCACCTCACTGGTAGTGGGGAAAGGCAATTCTCTTCAGTGAAAAACCAGCAGCTGCTTTTCCTGTGAGTGTGGGAGTAAACCCTTGCCCTCGATGCCATCTACCTGGTGTACCATTTATCTCCTCTGCTTCACAGAAAGCAGCTACATGGTACCGTGAAACAACACAAAAACTCCTGGAAATCCCCCAAAACTCGGCCTTTGAACTTTAGGGATGCCTTCCTCCTTGTCACTGGCTTTCCATCTAGCTTGCTAAAATGATAGTAAAAACGTTTTGGCTTTGTTTTTTTAAATAGTTGGTGTGATCTTAACATAGGAAAAAAAACCAATATGGCCACAGAAAGATTTTACTTTATATTTTTTTAATACAGTAAACAAACTTATTTCAAGCATATTTTCAAAAACAGGTTGCTAAAAAAGAAAACCAACACAAAACCAAGTAGCAAAACAAAACAAAACAAAACACCACTTATTGTTCTGGGAAGTATGTACCTGCATGACTCTGTTCACCCCTTCCCAAGGGGATGATATTTCTTTGCGGTTTGGTTGGTTGGGTTTTTTTACTGGGGAGAGCAAGTGAGTATCATTTCCTCACTTTCTTAAATTAAAGGTCAGAGGATTACACTTCACGCTCGGGATGACGAGCTGCTCTGCTGTTTTGACTCGCCCCCCTGTAATCTGTTTGCAGAGTTATTGTCAGAGGAGAGGAAGCTCGTGACAGTGACAGTAAAACGTTTAGACCAACTGCCGCAAACTGAAATCACAAGTGCAATATGAAAGCTCGACGGGAATGAACAAATTGTTCTGCCACGGGCACGTACAGGAGCGATGACATTTCACCTCTACTGGAGCATGAAGCCTTTGCCTAAGGTGAGGATCCCAGCCCATCTCCTATGCGATGCTGACAGCAGTGGCAGGGGTTGGTGGACGACTCTGAGGCACAGCAGCCATCTACCTGCCCGGTACGCACAGTGGGAAAAAAAACACGATGGGAAAGAAATTTGCAGCTGGAAGATGCTTCCAAGGAACCCCTGTCCTCCCAGACTGGCTCCAGCAGTGCAATGAGTGGAAAGCAGGTGAGGGGACAAAGCAGAAGGAGCCCATGCTTGGCTGCTAGCTGAGTCCTGAGGATCTCGCCCTGGGAATGACACCCAGGGCAAAGCAAGAGCAACGCAAGCGTCAAGGCGTCGGGCAGGGTACACTTCAGCCACGTGCCAGGGCTTACCCAGAGACCTTTCTCACTTTAACTGGGAGGACAACCAATTAATGCAGTTCTCCAGAGCATCAGCACAAGAAACATGAGCACTCTAACAGCCTTTAAGGAAGTGCTCCTCATATGCCAAACAGCTCCCATCTCTAGTTCTGGCTCCTGACACCAGCAGCTTAACCTTACTTACACCTCCCTTCTGTGAGCTCTGTGGGTGAATCACGGGGAGAAGAGATGGGAACTGGGGTAGGGGGCCAGCTACTTGAAAACCTGATGCTGGAGAAAGGGCTTCTGAAATGTTAAGGAGACTTCCTGACACACCACGCCCCAGTGGAGCTGAAGAAATTCCACCACAATGAAATATTCTGCTGCAGTTAAACAGCTTTCTTTGCTCACCTTTTGGGGCATCAGAAGGGGAAGTGAAACAACATTAGCTGCTTCCTGATTTAATAGAAACCTTGGCACAATCATCAACACACATTTATGTGATCATAACTGTACAGTGATGTGGATTTAATGATTTTATCTTTCCAAATAAGCAAAGGAGATAAAGTATTATCTTGCAGTTTTTGAAGAATACCGATTATTTAACTCCTCCAACACAAGAATTTCTTGCACAGAATTTTCCTTCCACCCATTCACATAACTGAAGGCTAATACCCCTTGGTACATTTCTCATCGGAGACATGGGAGTGAGGGGGTGGGAGGTGTGTGCAACGGAACAGCAAAGAACCCCAGGATGAAAGCAGTAAGTGAGCTCTCAAAATAGACCCAGGAGCCCACGTGTATGCTAAAGTTCACCATTGTTACTGCAATAAAAACACCCCTGATTTAGGGCCAAAAGTACATTATTGATATTGCAAAAACCACTGCATAACTCTCTTTCAAGATGATGTGATAATACTTGAGGGGTAAAAACCAGAGAAGACAAGCAGAATCCCTCTGTACATTCACAGTACCCTATAAGAAGCTGATGAGACATATTAAAGTGAAACAGTTCAGACAACGAAAGTCTTCCTGGAGTTAGAACATCCCTTCCCTGTGCTGTTTCAAGGCATCTCTAGCTTCAGTTGGGCTTGGGCCCAACTGAAGCTACAAAGAGTTCTGCCTGTCCCCATGCGGGGCAAAGCTATAGTCACATTTATCCTACAATCCTACCTGAAAGGAGGTTGTAGTGACATGGGGATTGGTCTCATCTCCCACGTAACAAGCAATAGGACAAAAGAGGCCTCAAGTTGTTTCAGTCAAGGTTTAGGTTTTAGGAAAAATTAATTCCCCAAAAGAACTGTCAAGCCCTGGAACAGACTTCCCAGTGAAGTGGTAGAGTCCCCATCCCTGAAGATATTTGAAAGCTGCTCAGATGTGATGCTGAGGGACATGGTTTAGAGGTGACCTGTCAGTGCTGGGTTAACAGTTGGACTTGACGATCTTCATGGTCTCTTCCAACCTAAATGACTCTATAACCAAAGCCCCATAGGTGGGATGAGGCAGAAAGGATGGTGCTAACCACACTACCCTTCTGAAAGGGGAGGATGGACCATTCTAATGGGAAAGCAGCACTGCAGGTAGGCCAGGCTGTGCTTTGGGAGAGGGGCAGTACATGGAACAGGAATCAGCATTGTCACCATCTGAGCTGGGACCCCAATTAGCCCATAACTTGCACTGGTTGCTTGATGCACTGACAGCCTCTGCCCCTTCACACCCTCTGGCCACCCTCACAGTTTAAGCCCCATGTACAACTGTTTATCAGTAACACCACAACAGCTACACGGGAAGGGCAAGAATGTATGGGAACAAACCCATCATTTTAAGCATCAATCCACCCCCCCAAAAGCTCCCCCATGCCATTTAATGGTAAAAAGACAACGTACGACTGCATCCCACCTGGCAAAGGGACAAGAGTCCAGCTTTTTTTCCTCTACCAGTATGTAAAATCAGGAAAGGCTTTGGCAGAAGCTAGATAGATAAAAGTGAGCCATTTGTAAAGGAACAGGGTGGACTTTTTACATTTAATTTCTTTCTGAACTTAAAATCTGCCTCAGAGATACTATAGAAAACACTTTCAAGTTTAAAAAAAAAAAGTCACTGGGGACATGAAGGCCTCATTGTTTTCCCCAAACTTTATATGTCAACACATACAGATGCATTTAAAAAATCCTCACCTCCCTTCTGAGATATTAAATCCACACAATGTTTCTTGGAGAGGGTAAAAAGAAAATGTAGGTCAAGATGTTGAGATAGGGATTGCTTCTGAAAGATGAAAGCATAAGAGGACTAAGCTTTCATTCCTTATGTTTCTTTGAGATTTCAAACAGAGTGTTATTTGATAATGGTTCCTTTCAGAAAATTGGAATTTAATATAGCTAATTATAAGTTAGAGAATTAATGTACAGTCAGAACTCCAACTGAGCGGGTATACCATGCTGATGCTTTTTACCAGCATGTCCCCGGTGCTTATTATAGATCTTTTCTCCAAATACTAAGGCCAATCTGCTCTCACATTAGGCTGGATGGTCCAGGAGTTTGGGGGGGTGGGGAAAAGAAGAAAAAAAGAAGAAACCTAAGATGTGTCTGTAACACTGAGCCTGCTGCAAGCAGCCTGGAGTTGTCCTCGTGGCACGGCACGGTGCAGGAACAGACCCTCCCGCTTCAAAGACAGCACAGAAAACAAGAGGACAAAGAATGAAACACACAAGTAGCTGGAGAAGAAAAGTACGTGGAGAAATGGGAAAACTCTTGTCCTCCTTCCGATTAAAAGGGAGGAATACAGACAATGACAAAGGCTGAAGAGCGAAAGCAAAAAGAAAGAGAGGGGGTGCTCCTAATGCTCTGGCATTAACATGGAAGTACCTGAGAATTATTTGTCCTATGAGCAATCATAAATTAAAAATCCTGACCTACATTTCGGAGAGAGCCAACGGTATAAATAGGAATATCCTCACGACAGGCACTGGCAGCAGGCACAGATAAGACTGGGACCAGGAGCAGCTTCTCTGCCATTCCGAAGGAAGCCACGTGTCAGTGTTTCAGGGACCTGTGTAGGTTTGAGATGCTCTGTTTCTAAAGATGGCAAAAAAACATATTCAGCAACATGTGCTGCACATCACTGGTTGGTACGTAGAACTGTAGCTTGTGTAGTCTTAAACACAGATCATACCTGGGTGAATTTTGAGGGGTATGAATGTGCACTGCTGGAAGCTCTGCATTCCACGAGGTTCCAGCACCTTTCCCTTTGTGTTTCACTGTAGTTTCTGACTAAATACTAAGCCAGCGTTATTTCTTTAAGTTCTCTGATGGATGTGTGCACTCCTGCAGTGAAATCCTGCCACTGATCAAGCCCCAAGCTCTGTGTTAAGGCCTCCATCAGGGCCACACAGAGTTTCTTCCTCAAAATGGTACCTAGAAGCTTTGGGTGGGGGGAAAAGGGGCATGGTTTTGACATTGTCATTTGAAGTTTATCATCTTTTAGAAGATTAATTCCTCTGAAAACATATTTTTGTCATGTCCCCACCTGGGTTAGAGCAGGTCATTCACTATGAAAGTAGGTGTTGCCTTCCAAAATATTCCTCCGCTCCTGACAGGCTGCACTAGCACAAAATCTGTCCTCTATAGAGGCCACCTCCTGCCTCTTCATACCGAAAGGATTTGCCAAATCCTGCTGAATTTGGCACCACCACCAGCTCCCAAACCCTGAGAAGTGCTCACCTTTCCTTAACTTCTCCCCTTGAGCTGCAGAATAGCAATTGTTTAGAAAAGACAACTCTGGTTAACCAACCAACAGCTTAGTGAAGTCCTTCCTATTGCATTTAGCACTTTAGGGAACCGAAGTCTTCCTGTGACAAGAGGACACCACAACAGTACTTTTCCATTGCTTTCAACCTGAGTAAAGAGAAGCACAGCCAGCATGGGAAATACCACCTCCTTCAGCCTACTGCCTGGTTCCTGCTGTCTGGAGAAGAACCTGGTCAGCCTAGGTCAGGAGGGAAAGCAATCACTGGACAAAGCTGAAAGTTGTTTCCCTATGAAATCCTGGTAAAGTTTCCAAGTCCTTCAGCTGTACAGGCAGAATTTCCCCTGGTAGCAGGAAAGTACAACTGAAGAGCTTTCTCAGCAGGCTCTGTTCCTTTCTAAGTTTCCCTGCAAGTTTAGTTTTAATCAGACTATCCCCACCGAGTCTAAGATCATTTGACAACATTTAAATCAAAATGTACTTAGCAGTTACAGTTTTGATCCAGACGGAAGGTAATCCAGCACCATCTCAACATCCAACTATGCCATGGAAATTGAAGGACTGCAAATCCACCTTCCCCAGAAACCCCAATATTCAAGCTCACAGAGAGTATCTTAAACTCCAATTAATCAACTGTTCTAAAAGAAGTCCACTTTCCAGGCTGGGGCCCCTTTATTCTGCTTCAGGAGCAGAGTATTTGTATATAGCCCTGTGATACGCTCTGGGTGTTAATCAATCTTTAAGACACTGCACGCCAGTTTTATTGAAGCACCTTCCATGCTGACATAAAGGGGACTTTGTACCAAAGTCTTCCTCCAGAGTAGGAGAGATCAACATCAGTTTGCAGCTCAAAAACCTCTCTTTCACAAAGAACTTTTCAATTCTGGTCTCTTGTTAATGAGAGTTTACATATTCAAGGACACCGCCATACCGTGCGAAGGTAATCTATGAAAGAGTGCATTTAAATCTGCAATTGCAAATGGGCTGTGTTTATCTACTTAGATAAGACAGCCTTGTTCATTTCAATTAGAGTAGGTCAGTTCCAGGCAAATGTAAACTGGCATTTGAAGTTCATCCCTGCAGGACAATGAGATGAGGTAAAGCTGCTGGGACAGGTTTCCATCTAAATAAAACATGACAAGTAGTCCCTAACCACAGGCCTCATTGCTGCACAAAAGGCCACCTTCCATCGATTTTGGGAAGCAGGGAGAGGAGTAGCAACAACTGTGTTTCAAGATTTGGAATTCAAGGCACGTTCTGGTAACTTCTATCTCTTATTCATGGCTTCCACTTGGAGGTAATCGCTGCTGACCTCCTGGGGCATACAGGAAGAACAACTACTGTAGAAAGCACCAGATTTTATTATCTTGGCAAAACAATAAAATTATTTACTTACTGTCCTGTCAAGTAGATTGTCACGCTAAAGAGAAGAGGTGGGACTCTTCTCTTTGGAAGAGAAACAGCACATTCCTGCCCAGGCACACCACAGGGACCAAGAGGAGGGAAGGACCATCAAGCCATGAGTGCAGGTTGTGTGACAGGAACACGCCCCAGCTCACTCCTGTACAATGCCTCCGTTTTGAGGCTCTGTGTAGCCCTGCCGTGTCCTTCTGGCACATGGAGCCAGAGAGAGCCTCAGGCTCTGAAACAAGATCCCAACATCTCAGCAAGGGAGCAGGGGTCAGGAAGAAACAGAAGAGGATGAAATTCCTCTTCCATCCTTTTTATCCAATACACCTGCATCGGTACCCACCAGCACAACCCCGATGCTTTGTCGGTAAGTCCTGTGTGAGAGGACACGCTTCTACCATTACCTACCATAGCATCCTCTTGCTAACAGTGTGGCAGCATTTCTGCCCTGAAGCAGCAAAAAAATTCCCACATTGTGGAGAAAGAGGAAAACTGTACTCCCTCTGTGAGATTTTTCATCACTTCTAAGCTTCTTTCAATCTCTCCACACACACACACAGCAGACATGACATAAAAACACTGGGGTGCTTTGCAGCCACAGTAAACAGAGCATCTTTAAAAACAGTTGGCCATGAAATATTTTCACAGTGCCAGAGGAGACAACCACAGTCTGAGGGAGGTGTTTTAGAAAAAACCTGCTTTTGAGGCAACCTGGCTGAAACAGCTCTGTCAAGGTGCAATTTACCTCTAAAATGTCTGTTTACACACACAAACGAAGAGGAGGAAAACACTGAACTGAACTATTTTTAAGGTCAACCACTACTGAAGCTAAGTGAGGGGTGAGTGAAGGAGGAGAAAAATACAATTAAAAGCTGATGTGGCCTTTGGCCATTACTCGGAAGGGCTGACCGAGGCCAAATCTTTTGCAGGAAAAGTGGTTTATCTCCTGGCTTCCCAAATTGCACCAGAGGTCAGCTGAAGAGGTTTCAGGAGTTTGCCAGCTCTGTCCCTCTGTGGGATCCTTGGCAGATTGCTAAAGCTGGGCTCCTTCCAGCTCTTCCCTTTTTCCATTTTAGCGTATAGCTTGAATAAAGAAAACAAGACGAAGGCTTTCAAAGATAACACTGTCTTTCACAAGCAGATGCAGAACAAAGCACAGGAAATTCTGAGCAAAGTAAAAAATGAATGTTGTCTGTTCAAGGCTTATCTGGAATGAGTTAGCCTCTTACTGGACAGATCTGAAACATCACACGGTCCCAACTGCAATTGCAACGCTCACTAACAGTCTTGTGAGGGGACAAACAGGATGGATATGGGTGGAAATTGAGCTGCCTTCAGCTGTCAGAGCTGAAAACTCCTTCAGATGTACCAGAAACACCACTTGCAAGCCAAGCTGGTCACCGTCATCCCCTGTCAGCCTAAGCACAAGGCTTCTGTAAGTACACCTTTGACCAGACCCCTCCTCCGTGATATAAAATTCATTTGAATTGCAAAATAAAGGACATCAAAGGCAGGTTATTGGAAACATGTATTCAACTAATTCTGGATCCAACATCACATTAACTGCATGTAATAAATCTCTGCTTGTCAGACACACACAAAAGATAGAAAATGCATGTGCATTTATTAGGAAGCAGAGCAATTTGCTGTGACAGAACAGCACACGTGTGTCACGGTCTAGGGTCAGAGTAGCCCCTTAGACCACGACAACGTGCTGAGCTGTACTTATTTTTCAGAAAACATTCACCCACAAACTCCGAGAAGTATCTGCTATGATGAAGCTCTCATCATCATCATCAGTTATCAAAAGACAGCATTTATTACAGAACAGTTTCTTGGAGATTTTCAAATCAGAGATCCTAGTGAAACCAAACCGAAACATGAAGGTATGAGCTCAGCCCAATCTCCCAGGCTATTATGAGCCATGAAATGAACATAAATAATTCCTGAAGAGTTTTGTTGCTCAGAAAGGCAACTGATTTTCTTGTTTTCCACAGGAGAAATTCTACGTTCAAATGCAGGTTGACAACAACTGAAAATAACACACACACACAAAAAAGATAACAATCTTGTGCCATTTTCAGTTTACACCACGTCACTACTAGGATTCACACATCCATTTTGATTGGCAAACACCCACATGCTTAACATGTCAAAGCCTGGGAACACGGCTAACGGAGGCTATTTGAGGGTGAACAGCAAGGTGTGCTGGCAGCTCTGTCAGGCAACTTGCAGAAGTGGCCACTGTGCCCATCAGCAGTTGCAGCCATCCGTCACTCATCCCTACTTTTTGTTGTAAAAACACTTCACTGCCAGGGTCGACATGGTAAGGTTTGCAGCACACATGACATCTGCTCTGATTAAACACAGCTTAATGGCTTTAAGAATGTCTTGCTGGACCAAATAGTTCCCAAACTCTTTCAAAGACCAAGCCAGTTCTAAAATGCCCCCTACGTGAAGGAAAAACTGCTGTCGAAATTGTAAAGACACGAGACAGGCTCTTGAAGACTGGAAATGTATTCTCTTGAATACTCTGAAAGTGCTCCACAAAAATCTAGCGTTGTGCTAATAGCTCAAAGCTATGGTGTAAAATTAATTAGCAAAAAGCCTTATTCAGAGTTAAGCACAGGTGCAGTTTCAAAGAACACAGTTCCCTCAGAGTGACTAAACTGTGTTACAGAGCCTGTGTCCGACTGAAACTTCTCTCTGCTTTTACTTGTGATACTGATTTTATTTCCTGTTGCATTCCTATTTTCTTAATAAAATAGAGTATGCTATTTCAAAGACTGAATGTTTCTTTCCCTGATGTTTTTCTGGTTATATCCCTTATTGTCTGTCCTTTAAATTAAAACCACTAGTTATTTAATGCACAGTTTCCTTCTGCTAATCATGGGCAACGGGGAAAGCAACAGGAATACTGGAATTTAAACCCTCTTTACGACAGCAGCTACATATTCTGACCTGCAGACCTTTGCTCTCCACTATAATATTTTAATCAACACTGGAACCAGTAAAAATGATGAGCACTGGACATCAGGCAGACAGATCCTCACTCCCATGCTTCTGAGAGCTATTGCTCTTAAACAGAGAAGCCCTGTGTTCACTTTTTGCTGAGCACACTGCTGGATTGCTGCCGTCTCCTCCTCTGCGTGTCCTCACTTCATTCAAGTTTTCCAGCCCTTTCAATAGCACAATCCACCAAGCAAAATAATGATGTGGAACTCGATCTTTTACACCACCTTTAACAGCTGTTTAATTTTGTTTTGATTTCTATTTAAACCACAAGTTCTCTTTACTTCCTCTTAACACAACTCAACAGCTTAAGGAAATGGCCAGCACCAACCACTAGTTCTCACCTCAGCAGATCGCCGGCAGGAACTTCAGCCACAGCAACCTGTCAGTTTGAGTGACAATGCTCTAAGAAGATCTCTCCGTTTTTTAACGCCTCAATAGAAATTTAAAAAGCAAAGAAATTAATTTAACAAACTTCAACTTCTTTATTTGCCAAAGAAAAGGCTGAATTAGAATCCAAAGCGGAGCATCTCAATAGTACAGACAAAAAAATGCAGCTTTGCATAACCTACATCGTCTTCACTCTCATTTCTCAAAGAAGCGAGCTAGAATGGACAAAAGGTACCATTCTTGACAAAGGTGGCAATCCTACAAGGTAAAACCACCGCCATCCGTTTGGCTACACAGCCCCAAAAATGCCAGGGTGCAAATTTAGGCTGGCTGGCAATGTTAAAGCTGCCAGAGACAGAACGAAGTGGTTTGCTCGTCTGCAGTCGAGGCTGCTCCCCAGGCTGCTGATCTGGACAGTAAACCCAAGGCAGAACCAACCCGAGTCAAGGAAAACAAAACTGCTGTCCTGTCTTGGGGTTAAGGCAGAGTTTTGTTCAATAGACAGCCCATGCAATGAATTTCACCACTACATCCAGTGGTGAGGGTTGGTTTCTGCAAGTTTTTCCATTGTGTTTTTGTTGTTTCAGGTTTAGTTTTGTTTGCTTGCTTTTAAAGAAGTACATAAAACTAACACTTATGGCCTTGAAGAACTTTTCAATGAATTTTTAAGCTGCATCTTCTTTTCCCTCCTACTTCTGGCAACCGTTGTCCCTTCTTGCACCCGAGGCTGTGGTTAGAGGAGATGACTGTGCCAACCGAGCAGCTTGCTTCTATCCAAGGGGGCGAGTCCACTCTCCTCCTCCTACAGCTTTTGGTCAAGGTACTCTGGGCCCTCATTTCCACCAAATGAGCACTCGGTGCTCATCTGACCTCTTGATGAACTTGTGTAGTTCATTAAACTGGAAGAAAATGATTTCTTTTTTGAAATCATGTTTCTGGGCTAGGTTTCTGCCACATTAGTACACTGAACCGGCTGTACTGTGTGGGCAGGGCCAGCACGAGACGGGAGGTGAAAGGAGGGGGACCAGAGCCATCAGCCACTGCTGAACTCTTTCCCACCTCTCCTCACCTTATTTATTTTAAACCTACAATAAACTCGGTCTCTTACAGATTACGTACATGTCTCTGCAGATTCTTCACTGCTGTTTTCATTTCCCATTACCTACAATTAGCAATATGCAGGGAGGCAAAGATTATTTTTAGAATTACTTTGACTAGAAATGCACTCAGGGGCAATAGCAACTCTTTTTAGATGGCCATGAAATGCAGTTTTCAGAAAATTAATTACACTATTCCTCTGTTTCTCTTGTTAAAAAAATATCCACCTCTCATAAGTGTGAGAGAAAAAGGATGATGGGTGTCTCTGCAAGAGAAAATTTTCTGGCGGTCTTGCCAAACACTGAATTGTATTAAGACAGGAGCACAATTTGGACATAATTGAATTGGGGAGAGATCACTGAGGGCATAATTTGGCCTGCAGAATTTTTGCAAGTGGTGATGATGGAAAAGGCAAAAAGAGCCTGTGTCAGCTGATGAACAAGCAAGTCCCTGGCAGGCTCGAAAATGGATTCTGTTCTAAAAAACAAAGAAAGGAAAAGAGATTTGGAAATTTTCAATGAAGCCCAACCTCAACATCCTGTTATTTATTTGTTAATCTTTAAATTCACTTGACAGCAAGCACCAAGTGGAAGTGATGTTGAGTGCCATGACAAATCTGCTCAAACGCTTGTTTACTGAACCTTTTAGTTGAAAACATCTATATTTAATCACAGTTTAAAATAGTCAAAAAGGCTGTTTACTCCAAATGTAAAGGGGAAATATTGCAAAGTTGAAAGAGGTATTTCTGTTTCCGTAAATGCATTTTAAAAATCCACTTACACAGACAAGGGACCTTGGCACACTTACAATCTTCTACTAAAGCTTAGGAGACAGACAGACATTACCCACTGTCAACAAATGCAATTTCACATCACTGATGGAGCGAAAAGCTCCCCAGACAAACGTTAGCATAAAACCTTCTTCCAGTATTTAATTGCAGCCTTCAGAAACAAGAGAGATGAAGCTACCAGTAGATTTGAACCATCAGAGTGAGTGAAGTGGGCCACTTTCTCATTCAGAATTAAAAGCTGGGTGGTGGCCCTGCCTACGTGTCTGCACCAGGGGGGAAGGAGGCTCTGGGCACGCAGGGGTGCAGCTGAGACAGCAATGCTTCCCCAGGGGCTGTGCAAGTGGGGAGAGCAGAGAGACACGGCCTCGGCCCAGAGAAGATGTGGTTGCCCTGCTGGCAGCTGCTGGCACACCCACAGAGTTGGCTTTTGGCAAATACCACACAGCGCTGAGCTGAAGCGCCCGGCTTAGCCATGTTTAGGCATTTCTACCACATCTGTTGCACTTTTTATGCCATGCCTGGGGTATCATCTACAGGGCCAGGGAAAAGAGGTTTCACCAATAAGCTGGGGTCAGACAAACTCAGCCCTGATGGCACCCCACCACTGGGCAACTTCATTTTGGTAAGGTCTGCTGGGGAGCATGTTGCGAGCCAAAAGCCCTTGAAAATTTGTGCAGCAATGACAGAACCAGCTATTTCCAGACAGAACTGCTGCCTGCCCCAGCCAGCCTAGCCAGCCAGCACAGCAGCCATGGGATGGCAGAGCCAGGCATCGAGCTGGCTGCTGCTGCTGCCGCCAGGACCGGCACCGCGGTCTCACCACGGGCTGTCTCAGAGGCTCCTGCCTCTCTCTGCAGACACATTTCCAGTTTGGAAAAAGCAAGCCTCCAAGAGTCACAGTAGCTTTTGTGTGGGAGGGCAGGAGCAGACCTGCACACGAGCACCATGGCCACCCGTGGCGGCCACCACCGCCAAAGTGCTGACATCATTCCTTCTCCATTTAAAGAACACACATAAAATGAATAAATGGCTTTAACAACTCTAAATGTAAGGCAAAATCTCTCAGAAGAGCAACATTTCATATTGTTACTTACCTCTATTTACTAAATGAGCAAGACTTCCAACTTCTGCTTGAACCAAAGTGTTCCCCCACATACATTTGATTTCCCAACTGCATCACGTTTGCCACAAGCCTAACCTAGCTGGCACGTTTGGAAATCACCATGACACCTTTCTAGGACAAAGCATAGCTGGTAAAGATGCACTATCTGCTCGAATAATTCTACCGTCTGGTTTGTCATCTCTGTAGATTAAGTAGACACTTGAATGAACAAACTTTGGCACTTTTTTTCCCTTAAGAGACACTATCAGTTCTGTATCACAAATATCCCCTTTATCCCAAGTTTTGAAAAAAGGAATTTAAAAATCTTATGTCATAAAAATCTGCTTTATGATATACGCTTTGGAGGGTACTGGATTTAGTCTCATAAACAGAATGCAAGCAATAATTACATCTTTCATTGCCTTTTTTACAGCCTTATCTCTCATTCTAAGCTACACGAGAAGAAAACAATTTCCCAAGGGAATGAGGTTTCCTTTTAGACGAGGATCTCTGAAAATTGGTATCACTATTCCAAACACCAATCTCTATTCTTAAAATCCTAATGCAAATGACAGGCAGCAGTAATCAAAATCACTAAAGACATCCCTCTGGGTTTTCCAGCACACGACCTTGTTTCCATAATCAGAGTTCCAGTATCCCATTTAGGGCTGCAGAAGCACCTCCTTCACATTTTATATTCCCACATGCTAGAGAGGATCATGTAGCAAACAAAGGCATATTGTAGGGTATCATTCTGTACTCTGCAAATATCTGGAGTCAACATAAAGACACATGCAATATATCCACTGATAGAACAGCTCTAAGACACCCGCTCGCCTTTTCCTGGAATACTTCAAGCTGGGGTGGGGGTAAAAGTAAAGAAAGCAGAAAAAAAGCGTGGATGAAAAATGAAGCAACTAGGCAAAAAATATCAGGTGAAAAGGAGATATAAAAAAGGTAGGAGTAAGGATACATGCAAACACACCACCACCCCCGAGCAAAACCCTGCTGCTTTAATCAGAACCACCCAAGTAACAGGGTTTCAGCCACAAACTGAAAATAGCAGGATTGTTCTCAGGGTAACAAATATTTTTAATGGCGAGGTGGAGACAGACCAGGTATTCTAATATGTATAATCTCCAAAAGTAATTTGAATTTTTGTTTATTTATTTTAAATTTTCTTTTCCTTTTATTATTCAGAGAGGCATGGAAGTTAATTATCTCTGTGTCACCACCAGCACATTCTAGAGCTTGCAGAAACTTTAGTACAGAAGACTCCTGTTAATGGGTTCATCTCTCACATTTAAAATGAACTAGAAGCACCATTACTCCAGCTACCATATCACTGATGCTCCTCCTGTACTCACCAGCTGAAATACCAGCGACAATCATTTTCATACACTTTTAATTGTAGCTTGGCAAACACTGGCAAAGCAACTTTATGCAACTTGAACCACTTCAAATCCATAAAAACTTCTTAAAGACACCAGTTGCAAGGGGCTGCTGCATATTTTGCCCTCCTCTATTACCAAAAAAAAGTAGTTTCTACTGAAACAACTTACAGGTTGCAAGTCTATAAATAAATTTAAGAGATGACAGTTATAAAACCAGAACAAAGAAACTCTCTGCACTACAGATGGTGGCACCAAGATCAAATCCTGCTACCTAGTTGTTCACAGTCCCCTGAGCTCTCAGAAAGGATCTGAGACCAATTCACACTTCCACATTGCGCAGGGTGCTCAGAGAGCTTGAACCCCACTCGGACCCCTCCTTCCCACTCCTGGAAGTGGTTAAATTTCCCAGGTACTGGAAGGTAACCTGCTCAATTTTCAACAGCTGAAGGAGCAAAAATACCCCTTTAGAGTTCACTAGGGACAGCAACAGGGTTGTGCAGCACAAACCCTACACTTACCTTTACGTTTGCAAGGCAAAGCACCCTAACCAGTACTCAAGCCAAGGGAATCCAGCTTTACAGAGGCACTGAACACATTTCACTTCAAATTATTTCACCTAAATTCCCCCTCCCCTCCTCCCTGAGAGCTAAGAGTGATGAATATTAATAAAGATGTCGCTCACATAAAGCTATATTTAACTACATGGAACCTTTTGGAACAACCCACAAGGAACACTGCTTGTGGCCCGCACGTTGGAACAAAGAATGTATGCAGTAAGTTTTACTCCAACACTATCAAATCATGGATCTAAGGCTCACCTTTAAAATACTATGTTTCTCTACATTCAGAATATCTAGGTAATTTCTTAGGCTGACCTGCTTTTTCCTCAGTCCACAGAGGCCTATAGATTTGAAAATACATGGCTACCGTTTTTAAAAGATGTGAACAAATTCTAGCTTCAGATTTCCCTATGTCACTACACAGTATCAATCCTTTTCCCTTTTGCAAATCTTTTTTCTCTGTACAATGAAATTTTCTTCCAAGTATCAGTGAATTAAAAAAAAAAAGCTTTTGGGCAGTGATGTTGAAATAGAGCAGTGCGAGACAGGACGTTTAAAGAATCATTTAGCAGACAGAGAGGGTAACACAGAATACCATCCTGGCTCAGGGGAAGAAAGAAAAACCAACCAATGAACCAAACAAGAAACAACCCAAAGAACTGATCACCTACTTCTGTGAAGGAGAAAGAGCACTGAACACTACTCCAGTTCTGAGTGCCAGAGGCAGGCTCTGCAGACGTGAGCCATGCTGCTGCCAGAGGAAGCTGGTGGCACGCTCTGTGTCTGGTACCTGCATCCACACAGCATTCCCAGCCAACTCACTTTTCATCTAAGCTGCCTTTGGAGAAACTAGACACCATAAAAACCTCAGTCATCCTGTAACCTGGCACACCATCAAAGCCTCCTAACACACAATTACTGTGCTTCACGCCTTTAGACTTTTTTCCTTTGACTAAACAAAACCCCCACAATGGAATAAAAAAACTTTCCAAGAGAAATTGTATTTGACAGAAGATCAATGATGCAGAGATGTTGGAGGGAAAAAAGCCAGTGCTGTTTTGTGTACACCTCCAAGCTTATTAATGGCTTGCTGCTAAAGCTAGATGCCCCTTCCCATCAGATCAGTATTTGATATTATTACTGAACTCAGAAGTCTGAGGTCTTCTTTAATCACATTAAGGAGTTTAAGATTGCTTACGCAATACAGTAACTTTATCACGCTGCCTGCAGCTACCCAGCCATTCCTCCAGGTTTTTGCCCTGTGGGTAACAACGTTCAGTGAAAACACAGTGAAATTTGACTCACCACGTCAAGAACACAAGCTACATATAAATATGAATAACCTACCAAGTAAGCTCCCAGCTGCTGCTTTAATGCATTAGCACATGTATAGTTATGCACATGCCTAAAAGGAACTGCCATAAACCTCCATAAAGAAACAAATAAGCTCTTGTGAGTGAAGAGACAACCCTGAGCCTGCCCAGAAATCTGAATCCTGCTAGTCATCACTTTCAAGGCTCAAGCCAGCATGACAAAGCCTTTTCAAGAAAGGGCCCTGTGTCAGGGAGTGAATCTCAAAGAGGCACGCTTTATATTCACCTCTCAGGACACCACAGCTTTTTTTAAGCAAGCTGTAAGAGAAGGGGGAATGACAGATAATAATTGGCCAAAGGATTAAATAAATAAAATTAAACTTCTTTCAAGCTCCCGTCATCTAGGATTGTCTGCAGCTCTCTTTAAAACCTTCTAACCACTCTGTGAACTGCTAAACCAGGGGAGTCCAATGTACCTGCATTCGTGCCCTCGCAGTCCTTTAAATCTTTCTTTTCACGTAGGACCTACGTTACTTCACCTCTGGACAACAACATGGACTAAGATCACTCCGGGGATACAGATGCTGGTCAGACTTGTATCTAAGTGACACAGAGTAGGTAAATTCTGTCCAGCTGTCCTTCCCCAAGATACCTGAAAGCAATCACCACTGAATGGATACTCCCACTGCCGACATACTCAGCACATCAGGGAGCAGCAGACTGACCAGAGAAGGCTCCACTCCTACCCAAGGGCAGCCTGTCCCTTTCCTCCTGACTGACACCTGCCCTCCACCCTGATCCTCATCTCAATCTGTTCGCCAGAAACTGAAACGTGTGAATTATTCAAACTGGGCATTTTAAGCACCTCAGAAACAAGTTCTTCTGTGCAGATCAAAAGGGCACAGTGCATGTCAGATGGTGCACTGGTCTCCTTCCTTGCTACAGCAGAAGAACCGCACTGAAAAGGACCAAGTCTCTCCAGCGGTGCCGCAAAGGCAGCTCACCGTTCACTGCCTTGAGGCTCCCACTAATGCCATCGCCGTGCTGCCGCTTCTGTGCGTTCTTGAACTCCTTCAGAGATAAATAAAGGACTTTCCGCACCACCCTCTCCTCTGACCAGGGAATTCCATCGCTGTCATCCTAAAGAAGGAGGAAATGGAAAGGAGACGTTAGTTGCGTGCATCTAACACAAAACCAAACCAAACTTAAAAACCTAGGGCTAGACAGATTATTTTTAAATAAAAAAGAGTATTTATGAGATGCTGAAGAAAAATACTGTGTAACAAAATGCAACCTACACTTGAGCAGTCTAACAGAGAATAAAAACGTCAACTATTATCAGCAA
Organism: Chloroceryle amazona; assembly: GCA_027560015.1. Classification (NCBI taxonomy): domain Eukaryota; kingdom Metazoa; phylum Chordata; class Aves; order Coraciiformes; family Cerylidae; genus Chloroceryle; species Chloroceryle amazona. The sequence goes on from JANHFX010012405.1 coordinate 135,833, forward strand.
ATCAGAGAATTAGTACCTCTAATCCTTTAGCCTGCAAACAGCAGAAGCCGTGTACCGGGGTGACAAGGGGTGAAACTTAATGGTTAAAATCCTCATAACAAATCCCTTACAAAGAAATTTGTCACAGCCAAGAAGTGCTCTCCCAGATAATTAAGCGGGGACACACACACACACACACACACACACCCCAACCAACCCCAAAACACAACAACAGAACAACAACAACAACATAACCACTAAATTGAATATTGTAGAAATTTAAGTGGCAGGTTTTGTGAAGTAACTTCTCTTGTTGCCATTTTGGCCTTGGTTTGTGCGTCTTGGCTCAGGACTTTTTCCTCCGATTTAGTGATTTCGATTTACTGCAGTGTTACAATGAAGATGTACATTGATAACAATGAAGTTATGCTGAATTTATCTCAGTGCAAAGTCAAGTGGAATTTGGCCCATGGGGTATATGCCTTCTACTTTATTTTTAGGAGACAAATGCTACATTGTCAAAAGGAGTACTACTGTATGTCATATTTAGTACTTGCTTTAGTTAAAAGATTAATTCCCTAGAAAAGCATTTCCCTAAAGCCTTTAGCATTCAAATAAATTAAGTCAGCAAATTGATATAAAGACATAAGTGAGATCAGATAAGTCATCATATTTTCATAAGCCCTTTAATTGTCTTGGGGTCTTTAAAAATCACTATTTGAGCATTCTTGCCTTTGAATTCCTCAAGGGCAAGAAAAAGATTAACATTTCTAGGCAGGCCTTATTTAGGTAAGTGTACCACAGCACACTGCCACGGTGTGCTGGAGACCCCAAAAGCACCCATCAGTAATCCCGTCAGGAGAGTTTATACCACCCCGTGTGTCAAAGAAGTGATCAACACCATCAAAAAATCAAAACCAAAAAAAAAAAATAATATATAGAAGCATAGTTTAAGATGACCATTGATAGCTTTGCCTTTGCTCTTCTAGTGAGATACTGGCATTGAGCTGCTGAATGGTGATCAAAACCATTCACACACAGCCTCCCACCCCCCAAAAAATAAAATAAAATAATTGTATGACAAATTACTTGGCAAAAACAAAACAAAAAAAGGGCAACACAATGAGTGCAGTGAAAGCAGCCGGTGTTTTGGCAGCAGGATGCGCTTTTTGCACGAGGGACAAGCTACTATACTTTGAAGAAGGCTGAGCTATGCCCAGGGAGCTTTAGAGCACAGGCAGCTCTGGGCCAAGAAAGCAAATTTTGTAACCCAACACTCACAGCAACCAAAAAAAAAAATCTCTAAGCAGGCATTTTAAAAGGACCAGTACAAGCCGTTATTTTGTCAACAGAGGTTTACACAAACAACTCCTGCTTACCATTTTGCTGCCAATGCAACTTCAGCCCTAACCAGAAGTGACACTGAACACGAGCGGGCTGCAGCCTGCTTGACTTGAACACACTTTGCCCAAAGATGCCCCATTTACATTCCCACTGACACAAGGGTCTGGTGGAACATGACACATTTCTGTTTTCACAAAACTACTTATTAAATCCTCAAGGGAATCGCGCTCAGTTAGCAAAGTCATGAGCAGCTCCAGCACCTGTCCATGCTGTGGACACAGGCCTGCGGACACCACTCACTCCCTTCGCTGGCATTTGTACGATCCAAATGGCACCAAAACCATCACTCTGTACTTTTATATACTTTAATCCAGGCATGCACAAGACACACGTGATGACTGAAACCAGTTAACATAAAACGGACCCAGAGAGAGGCTGCTCTCCTTAGCTCCTGTCAGCCTGAGGCCTCTCTCCTGGGAGCCACCAGGCCCGTCCTGATGCCATGAAACAAACCCCTTCCTCCACCAGACCCCCAAGGAGCTGGAAGTTTCATGACAACACCAGTGGGTTCACAATTCCACTGGCCGTTTTATCCCTGCTAAAAATGCAGGGGAAAAATAAAATAACCCCAAAAAACCCAATATAACAAACCCAAAGAAATTAATACCACTGAAATCCACTCTGTCACGACCACTTGCTGCAAGAACATGGCGGTTTGGCTGCTTCAGTAGCAACGGGGTGAAACCTGCTGACAGGACGGATTTAAATTGGTGTAGGCTGACTGCAGTGGGCGAGTGACCACTGGCAGGGACAGCCCATGCACTGGGACATGCCGGTCACAGTCCCTCCTGCAGAAGAGATGATGATCACCACACGCCAGAGGCCTCTGGTCTCGGCCACCCTCTCCAAGTATTTCTGTGCATGGCCTGAAGTCACCCCCTCTCCCCACACAACAACGGGTGTGCGGCCCAGCACCCTATTTTCTGAAGGACAAGGATGCCAAGATGTCTTCCCGGTGTCACCTGGAGGCTCCAGCCCTGCTGCAGTAGATGCTCTTGCTGTCCCACCAGCCTGGGAGTGCACAGTGCCACCAGTGCAGAGATGGGTCCCAGGAGGCAGGGACAAAGTCCTCCCTCAGCAGCCCCTGAAGCAACACCATGCTCATTTAACTGAGCTGCAAAACTCAAGGTGAACCATATTGGCTTCATCCCCCCTCAGTAACAGCAGCAGTCACAAATGAAATACGCAGCAGTGTCTCCCCACCACAGCTCCCACCACACGGCTTGAAAAAGGACCTCAAGTTCCCCAACACCATGTTATCCAAGGTCAGCAAAATGAGGGGCTAAGCCTCTGCCAACACCCGCATTCACGCGGCTCCATATGCAGGAGCAATAAAAAGGTTTCACAATTGTCGACAGCATCTTCCCCTGAGCCTGCGGCACAAAAGCAGCCGCAAGCCGGAGAGCGGCTGAGTCGGAGCCCAGCTGAGCTGCTGCTCTGCTGGCGACACAGCTCCAGCTCCCGACACATTTAACCATAATTACATGGGTCAGATCGTCTCTGCCTCGTCACGCCAGTGGAGGGAGAGCCGCCGTGTGCCCTGCTCTGCACTCACACCACCACCACCAACGGGAAGAGCTCTCTCACTTGAGCAACACACACACACCCAGAACCGCTTGGAAATATCCTCAAGTGAAAGCCTTGAGGAATAGAATCTTTGTAACTTCTGAAAAACAAATGAAACAAAACAAAAGACTTGAGGAACATAATCTATATAACTTCTCAAACAAAAAAAACTAACCGAACGAACCAACCAACCAAAAAGAACAACAAAAACAAAACAAAAAAAACAACCAAACACCAAAACAACCACAAAACCACACAACAACAAAACCCCTCAAAGGACCTGACTTGATCACTGCCTTTTTCCACAGGGAGCAGAAATTTGATAATCGATGGCTCTCAGAGCTGGCAGAGAGGGGTTATAGTATCATCCAACAGCTGGAACTCACATTCAGAAAAATGTAAGACAGATTTAAAGAACAATTTCTGCAACTGTGCAAGTAATTAGCCATTGAAACGACTTATGGGGAACTAATGGATTGTCCATTATTGACTTAGACCCAAAAAAGAGCTGAATAACATCTTAAAATGTAGGTTCATCACTGCAAGCCCACAACCCTCACTGGGCAGGTCAGCCAAGCTGATTTCTGCCTCCCAATCTGGCAATAAAATTAGATTATAAACTCAGTAAGAAAAGTAACAAGAAGCAAACAACCAGGGAAGCCCCAAGGCAGAATTAAGAAACAGAACTACATCATTTCCTTTAAACTTCTAAAAAAATTAATCATGCCACCTTCTTTGTTATGCCCTTTCGGGGAACCACACGTCATTTACATCTGAACTTCAGCTACCAGGGCAGCAACAGTTCAACAAGTTCAGTTTGAGGGGATGGAGAAGAAGAACCCAACCTCCCTTTACCTACACAGTACGTTCCTGCACTGGAGTTTCCCTCAGGGGGAGCAGAACAGTTATTTTCCACATAGGACCCAAGTAGCCACATGCTGCTAATTTGGGAAGAAATATATATCAAATATATGTGTGTGTGTGCATGGTTTTGCTATGTGCATATTAAATGTATATAGTACACAAACTATGCAATATATTAGTGTGTGTGTAGAAGCTAAACTATATACATACTAATAAAGAATGCATAAATTTATAAGACAGCTATCTATAAATATAGCACCATAATATATATGTACAGTTAAATCACCTCCTGTACCTTCCGTATTTCATCTACAGCTTAGGTGCTTGTTCACTGTGCTCCACCTGTCTTCCCTGCACACGTGGCCTGCACGCAGCCCTCCTATTTTTTAAGTTCTACACAAATCCTGAGGAAAAACCCAAAAGCAAAGCAGGCAGAAGTACGAGACAGACTTCACATTGCTTCCTGGGTAGGTGGAAAGTCAGCCTGAAGGAGCGAGCGCTGCCACGTGCTGCTCTCCTCCGCGAGAAGCGGCAGAAGCGTACTCGACTCTTCTCCGTTCATTCATCGCAGGATACGACATTCTTCAGCCTGGCCTGGCCTTGCCTTAAGCAAACAGGAGTCACAGTTCACGGGGTAAAACAGAACTGGGAACAAGGGAAAATACATGCAGCACTCCATGCTGTTTGTTTTGCTTCTATGTAAATACTTTAACAGCAGCGATGGTTCTATTTGAGAAGTCAGGACTTTGTAAGGTACAAAGATACTTATAAGCATGTGTGTTAAGACTCAGCGTGGCTGGCGTGTTTCCAGCTCTCTCTTTGGGTCTTTCCCAAGCACGCATCTCCTGACCCCATTCTTCATGCCAGGTTGCAGAAAGCAAAACAACAAAACACAAACCCCCTATTTTTTCTTTTTCCAGCACTGCAGCCAACGCTCAGTTAAAATCACTGTGGCACCCAGTGCCCTAAATGAATATGCTTTCATGGTTCAACAGCCCCCAGAGAGTCTTTCTCGCAGATGTAAGAAGGTCATTTTCAAGCAATAGGAAAAATAAACCACAAGCATCTACCCTTTACTCAAGGATATTTTTGAAGGAGAACTATTTCAAAGGGTGTTTTTTTCTGTGTTTAGTTAGCAACAAAACAAAAGTCTGTCTTCTGCATGAAAAAGAGGCAACACATTTTCAGAGATCATATAAATTACTTTTCAGCTGGAGGACCAAAATGGAATTTTTTGTTTACTAGATTCAAGACCTGCAAGAGATTTTTGCCTTTTGGCTGTATATTATCCATGGAAAACAGCTATACCTGGTTTTCCTTAGAAGCCAGACCTAAGAGAAATTGGTGGAAAACCCCAATACGCCTTCCGAGGCTGAAAGAGATCTTCTGTGCAGTTTTGGGTGAGTTACCATTAAGTGCAATTAGCACAAGTACTCATTTACAAAATCCATTTCCTCAGTATACACGTGGCACAGCATGGACCTGATGAGAAAGTGCAAAGCCTTACTCCATCATGGAGTATGTTCTGCCCCTCTTGCGTTCGCAGAGGTCTCCACTGTATCACAAAGCCCCATCAAGCTTCTCACCAGCCCGAATGCACCTCGTACTTGCAGGGAAAACCCTGACGTTGGCCCATTGGCACAAGCTCCCTCTACGTAACGTGCAGGAGCAACTGGACTGTTCTGTGACCAGCCGGCAGAAACTCTTCTCAGCAGAACTCCTGACTGAAATGTACACTTCCAGGGTAACGAGTTAAAACCAGACTTTAATATATTCAACAGAGGCTATATAAAGAAATATTTTTGTCTCCTTCTGGCAGTTACCATGCTGCTTGGACTTCTTATAGCCAAGCACAGCATCGAGCAAACTCAATCTATCCATTACCACAGTAATATCCTTGCAGTCTTTTGCTTATTATCAAGGTCTCTTCACTTCCTACCCCTCTCAGAATAAAGTTTACACTTACTTAATATTTAACTATCCCGAGCGGATGTAGCAGTTTCTCATTTAATACAAACTGCTTATATTCAGTGAGAAAAAATAAAACCTCATGAATGGCTTAAGTTGATGAAGATTGATACGGCTTGGAGACTTTATAGTACAGTGACTCATGCCTTCTGGAAAATGTAATCTGTTCTGTCTAGTTTAGGAAAATAGGTCATGTTTGAAAAATGTGCTAACTAACATGAAGAAAAGAGAGATTTTCTTTATTAATGGTTCTGTTATAGCATTTAAGTGTATCTGGTAATTACAGCCACTTTTTCCCTCACACTTCCAGAAAACTTCCCCAAAGAACACGCCTAACATTACAGCTCCCGACTAGCAGAACTGATGGAAACACAGCAAAGAAATGATGGTGGAGAAGAAAGATCTCTCTTCTTCCTGCTTTAGCACTTCTACAGCTTTTATCCCCTGCAACCTCCCGCTGGTTTGCGCTCCTTTGCCGCCTCTCGCTGCACCGGGGATTGCCTTTCCTCCTTTCAGACCGAATTCTTCTAAGAGCAACACGGGAGAGAAACACTTTGGTTTTTGGGTCACTAAAGGCCTCAGGCACTTCGAAGCCCAGCGAGCTTCGACCTACTCTTGCAAAAATACATTAGGGGAGAAGAGTTACTATTGAAATTTCCAAACAAAAGTTGCTAGCTCCCAGAATTGAGGCACAAAAAATAATTCCTAACTTAACCTTAGGCCTAACAATGGAGTACTTTAAAATAGCAGGTTCCTGTGTTAACTGTTTCTTTTACATAGTTTCAGAGGCCTCAGCAATGTTTCTGCACCTCTAGAAAACTACTACTCAATATGAAACTAGTGAAAGCTTCCAGTATCACAGTATCAACTGCTTCCCGTGCTGGTCTGGCAAGATAAACACTTTGGGGGTTTTTTTAAATAATTAATTGAAAAGATAAGCTGAAACCAAACAAATTCACAGTAAAGCCAGGTCTAAAATTTCCTATTTTATCTACTTACAGCAAGACTTCAACTTGAACCATCTCTCACCAACAGCAGTGACTCCACAGCTACGAATTTCTTAGGTCAGACCAGGAATCTAATCAGCCATTCTGCAAACAGAGCACCAGAGCTTTGGGCTCTGCTGAGAGCTGGCAGCCTGCAGAAGCAAGCCACCAAAACTTCCAAGTGCTGGAAGAAAGAGGTGGGAAGCTGTAAGATAATTCTGCAGAGTGGGGGAGTTGTTTTCGTTACCGGCTTAAGGGAGTTCACCTGCCACCACATGGGAGGCACCTGTCCCAGCCCTGATGCCAGCACTAGCCCATATGTGGCCATTTGACATGCTTGATTGGGGAAAAAAGGTCTAATCTCTACCCCAAGATAAGAAAAAATATTGTTTTCAAGCAGATCAGCACTTTTATCACTTCAGAAGAATGAAAGGGAAATATACAGGTGGGGACGTATCTGTAAGAGGGACAGGACCTGCAGCATTTCAGGTAGGTGACAGCCTGACAAAATACCGACCATCACCTGTAGCCAATTTAGGCCTGAGCAAAAGCTCTGACTTGCTAAATAGGTTCCTTTCTTGGCTCTCCCTTCAAAAAAAGGGAATGTCTCCTAAAACTCATGTTGAATTATCGTTGCTCGGGCATGCTGTACACAGCTACGTGCCTCCCAGGCAGAAACCAAAATAATTTAAGCATCATTTCCCATGTAGGAGAGCAGGTCTAAATCCTTCTTAAACCCAAACCAACTGACCTGATGGGGGATGCTCACGCTGCACGTCTTCACTTCTCTGAAACACCACGGAATAATGTATACTTATCTTTGATTACAGACTACTAAAAACTACAGCTGAAATTGGATTAGAAACTTCTGCTGAAAAACAATTTATTGCATAACACAACTCTGACAGCCTGGGTTTCTGGCCACCAACCGAGCCTTTATAAAAATCTGCTGGGCAGCTGCCAAATCAGCTCTTTGAGTCTTGGCATGTCAGACATCTGAGACAGTAGTCAAGGCAGCCACATGTCCTGTGCCATCCACAGCCCTGCACTTTTTACGGTTAAATGGTACCGTCAAAGAACAGAGTGGTATGAGCCATTAAACAGACAAAGGTAAAAAATCTCCTGCAGCTGGGGATCTGACAACTCTGATCACGCTGCAGAAGACCAAGAGCCACAGCAGGATTTTTCTTTTTCATGATCTGGTATTAATTTGAACATAAAAGTAGCTTATTAAGAAGAGGGGGGGGGGAGAGAAGCAAGAAATAGTAGCATGATCCAAAAACCCTCTGCACTCCTAGCTGAAAAATCGCTGCCATTTATAAATTTCACATTCCAAATATTCTTCCTCTGTCTCCAGCTCTAATTAAAACTCTCCACCAAGTACACTTCAGATAGACACATAAACCCCAGTATGCACAAAGAGTATGCAGCAGCTCAAGATAATTAAATTCAAATATATGCTTTCTACTTAATTTCATTTTGATTCAGTTCATATTTTTGTAAGGTGTTCCAGCTCCAGTATGCAACCATACGAATACAGTCTAATAAAAAGTGGGTTTTGCCATTTAAATGTCTGCTAATAAGACCTACAGATGTGAAGTTTAATATGGCTAATCCAACCTGGCTGCATATTACTAATTATCTTAAGACCTTTTTCCACACTCAAACAGAAAGCCTGATCCTTCACTTGAAAAAGACTACCCACTTCAGCATGCCAAACCAGCATCAAGGCAGTAGGGAAGAGAGAAGGACACAACTGGTGTGTTACAAATTTCCCTTTGATATTTCTATGGGAATTTAGAGAGAGATTTTTTTTGGCATCTCGCAGTGTCTGAAAGGTCAGTGCTATCAGTATTTTGGAGAAGCTGGGGTACTGTTGATGTGCTTAGCATCTATCCTCACAAATACAACAGCAGGTCAGCACTTACGTCATTTCTCTGGTAGACTTTGGTACTTAGATGATTAAAGTTTGCCTCTAATAAGAAAAGATCTGCTCGTCCATCTGCTTTCTAGGACTATGGCAGTGTATACAGCAGCAAAAATGTGCATCTGTCGATATAAAAACTGACCTTGCTGTCTCAGAGAAATAAATACGCTAGCCCAAAGCTTATGGCTGCTGTGTGACATTCAGGAATGTGGTGCCTTCACAGGCTTGAGGCTTGGGACAGAAGTCCCCTTGCAGACTCGGGAAGATCACCAGACCCCTGCTGGATAGCCCTGCACCAAGCAGAGAGACTCAATCCCATTTAAGCCTTTCCAGAATGAATGGGTTACGGTGGTTTAGAAGATGAAACAGAACGACTTGGCTTATCTTACTCACTTTGATGCCACTGCAGTAGAGCAGTAGCTCCACCACTGAACTCCTGCAAGAGGCCCATGGCCAGCAGTGGGGCAAGGGGCACTGCTCAATCCAGGGCATGGCAAACTCTGCCCCATAGGGTAACACGCACAGTGATGGACCTGCAAGTTTGCATGAATCTGACCCAAAGCAGAAGTCATCCCTTGCCTTAACTTGGTAATCACAGAATGGTAGGGGTTGGAAGGTACCTCTGGAGATCATCTAATCCAACTTCCCAGCTAAAGCAGGTTCACCAAGAGCAGGACTGTCCAGGATCATAATGTTTCACTTGGTTTCCTACTCTTTCACATCAGTCTATGGGATACTTCTCATTCAGGCAATCACCAGCTTTAAAAGATTACCAAAAAAAAAAACCAACTATCAACCCATTTTGTCAATCCTTAAACCAGGAGGGGCAGTGACTGAACCTACTGCTGGGAAATCTCAGGATACTGAGGCCTGAATCAATTTCACCGAACCAGATGAGGAACTAAATCAGTGGTATCGACACAGGTTCCTGGGATGGATGTGCTGATACTTTGCTAAAACCATGATATGTTGATTTTGCTTGATGTACTACCCAAAAAGTGAGATTCTTATCAAACAGTTTTTGTCCTTGTTTACATTCCTGACTGTCAGCATGTCTTTTAAAGGTAGGGGAAGAAGCACCCACTGGAGCTGGGAGAAGTAAACTAAACCTGTTCTCTTCACCCGTAAGCCCATTCAAGAAGACATATGACGAGGCTCTAAAGCGAAATGTATTTTCAGGTCTGTTTAGTTACATCAGCACATCTTGTGCTTAAAGATAAGGTTATTTAATCAGTGAAAACCTATGCTCTAAAGCTTTACCAACCTTGCCCTTCACTATTAAATGTATTTGAATTCCAAAATACTACCCAGCAAACAAACAACGTTTTTTTTAGTAGCACCGGGAAGCAAATAATTTGAAGTTGCAGCCCAATGCTCAGGGTACCGAAGTCAAGAATTTCCGACAGAGCTAGGCTGAAGCAGCCTGAGAAGAAGCCTGCTCTACCACAGGCAAGCTTCAGTTCTTGCCACAATTTAAAACACGAGGGAGGATAAGAGCTAACGGTTCCTGGCACCCCCAGATCTGGCCTGATTTGCAAAGCCATACTACATCACCCCTGAACTGGTAAACTGAGAAGGTAACAGGCAGCTGGGAGGCTTTGTGGGGAAAAGAGAGGGGGAAAAGTTCTTTCTTATGGAGATAGCAGGCTTTCCTGACTGCACAGAACCATTTTTAACACACAGGTGCTTCGCAAGAACCGGATTTGTGTTAAACTGGTAAGGAAAAAACATAATCAAGTACTTTTGATCTTTCCATGATCTTTTCCTCTCTTTAAAAAACAAACAAACCCAAACCACCAAACAACAACAAAACAACAATTCTGCGTGAGCCTGCAAACTCATGGCACAAGCTTTTCCTTTGCTTTTGCAGGTTTCTCAGCAGGCTGTGCTGGTCGGTGCCCGGCGGCACAGCACCGGGGCAGGGCCAAAGCGCGGGGTGGGTGCCAGGTGCCCACGCTGGCACAGCTCATCCAATTGGGGGTCTGCAGAGAACCCATCCCTCCTCTCCACGGAACTGTTTGGGTTAGCCATCAATTCCCTCCTCCACTCCCTGATCAATGGCAACATTCAAACTTTACTGAAGATATCAGAAGCACATCAAAGACAACCATTAAGCTTTTAAGTGCACTAATTGACATTTTAGCACTTACAAATCCATCTGTGTGTTCTATCGCTCAATTTAAGAGACTCGCTTCCCCGCCTGGTAAGAGTTCCCTGTGTTTTTAGCGGGCAGAGGGGGATTTTCAAAGCTGGTTTGTTTTTTTTTTCCGAACGGATTTTAGAGAATTCAAATTACAAATATAATGCACTTCAAAAAGTAACACGTTTCAGAAATTTAAGAGCTCTTCCATAAAAGCTGTAAATGGCATCACAGCTACAACTCACAGGCTTCTAAGCTCCAATGAATTCTGCAGCTGTTATGGCACTTCGAAGCCAAATCATTGTTACCTTCACACCACCACAAGTGAAAACCCCAGCTATGATATTGCAAACTTCATGGTGCAACATGAAGGGGGCGGGGGGGAGAGAGAAAAGAAAGAAAGAAAAGAAAAAAAAAATAATCCCTGGGTGGTTTTGCAGTTCCTTCTTTCTTCCTTCACCAAGCTAGCATCAAACAGATGTTAAAACCATGAGCGACTGCTGTAGGTTTTCCTGCAGTGACCATCCCACAACAGGATCCAGGGAAGCATTTCAGAAGAACACGCCCCCCCGGATGCTGTAAAATCCGAGGATACATCCCTCCCCCTTCCCAGGTACGGTGACTTACAGCAGATGAGCTGCTACCCAGAGGCCAAGCCCAGCCTCGGATTGCAGAAGAGCATCTCAGCGACAGCAGGTCTGGACCCTTCTTCTATTACTGTCACATACCAACATGTTCACCTTCTGTTCTGTTAGAGAAATCCTCATTCAGTCCCAATATTTAAAGCAACGAGAAAGATCAAATTAAATTCTCAGGGTTTTAAGCCGTTCAGTTCATTGCTAGATCTATTTTCAGGTCTGCGGCTGCCAGCCACCCCCACAGAATCTGCGCGCTAAACAAGGCTTTTGACAGGCTTGTTTATACCTTCTGCAGCAATCAAAGGCAAAACATTACAAATCAAAGAACCAGGAGACAAATACAGTACTGTGCATAACAGAAACCTCAAAAAGCTAGCCAGCAGCAAACCTGCTGCTCGCCGAGCCCCGCAGAGCAGTACGAGATAACGCAGGGAAGCAGAAACGGATAAGCTCGAGGAAGAACAGGCTTGTGCTGTACGTATGCAAACATCTGCAGGCAGGACCTCTGAAGCATAAATCCCTTAGAAGTGGATGCAGAGTTGCAAGACAAGGAGCAGACAAAATTATTCGTTTTCTCCAACGTGCCACAGAGGTACGGTCATAATGTAAGATTTCCAGTTTAAAGACCGCAAGGGACTTAAATTTTTCCCAGTACCAGAAAGACACCCAGGAAAACAGGCAGGCATGGACACTGTACAGTGTTTCTGTGTCTGGGATTTAAATGGGAGTGCAAAGACTGCCTTTTGGGTCCAAGGCAGGTACCTCCAGTCCTCGCCTTTCCTTAGAGAAAGAAAAAAAAATAATATCACAATTCCTGTTCAAGTCTCTTCTTTGTTGAACACGTGGTAAAGACAGAGTCCATTTTACTCAGCAACGCACACCATGAACTGCATCACCCATACTTTAGCAAACCCACCATATCAAGGAAGCTTCTGAGATGCATGCTGAAATCACACTCAGAAGAAATTTAGTGGTACGCCTTTGCTACTACATTCCTTTAAACTTTTCACCTCTTAAACTGTGAGTTCAGTGTCAGATTATAAACATCATAAAAGCTCATAAAACCCAATCATAAAACTGCCAGCTCATTTCCAGATTATTTGCTCTTAACCTTTCAAAAACATCGTGAGGAGTGTAAGAATTGCATCATCTCTCTGCAGACCCCAAACCCTCTTCATCTACATCAGACTGAGGTCACGCAATCATCCTGTTCATGTCACTGGGCTGAGCAGGCCTTGCATCCTTACTCTGGAAGTGGACCTTTGCAAGTGAGCTTCAGAATGCATCATCCACCTGCTAAACCACCCCGAGCAACACCCGACACCAGCTTCTGACAAAACCAACTGCTACTTCACCTTCCTCTTGCAAAACCCAGCTGTGCGTGTTACCAGCACAACTGACAGACAGGAAAACCTTCACCAACCACACCAGGAGCCAATGCCAAGATAGGATTTTGGATCATCTCTGTGGACCTCATCCCACACAGCAGCATCTACCTCCAGCCTTGCCAGAGGCCAGGCCGAGCAGCACAGCAGCTGCCCAGAGAGCGGGCAGAAGCAGAGGCTGAGGCAGACCTCCCCAGGCACCAGGAGCATCAGGTGCTGCAGTTTCCATTAGCTTGCAGTAGGAAAAAGAGGCAGCATTTCGTTGTTTGGGCTGGGTTTCCTGCATGACCAGCCACATCATTTCACTGCTCTCTAGGGAGAAGACTGGGGGCTGGATGGAAGCTGCCTGTCAGCTTCTCTGTGGAAAAGGATGGGTTCAGTGAAATGAAACTGTCACGGGGGTCTGGGCAGAGCAGAGCTCATCAACAAGTTTATGCCACAACATTCCAGGAACTGGCTAAATCATATCTAGCAGAACATCAAGTGATGCCACAGTGAAGCAATGGTTTTGAAGGCAGACTGTGATCACAGCTGTCACTTGTAGGACAGACCATACCCACTCTACCTACAGTAAACTCAACCCAATCCTCACACTTCAAGCACACACCAAACCACTCTGTTTTTTGGCTGTGCTGTGTGCTTGCAAAAGGTGAAACAGGGCAACCAGAAAAGGACAAGTAGAAAAAAAAAATAAAGGAATAAAAATAATTATAAAAAAAAAAAGAGAGACAAAACCAAAGACTGTCTTAGAAAGCATCTTAGAAAGCAGCAATACATTTTTAGGCACGGATCAGCTCTTTGCAGTCTCTTTGGCAAATGAGGTGGCAGCAGAGAATCACCCGGGCAAGTTTTGGAGCTGTGTTTCTGTTTATTTTAATTTGCAGCCTATTGATTTTACTGTTTTGTGAGCTCACTCATGAGTAATATTGGAGCTGGAGGCTGAATGCAATGATGGACTGGGCAAGGCAGATACACCCACCCGAAGAGAGCATCTCCTCTGCTGCCAGCCTCTGCTCCCAGCAAATCGAGCGGACTGGCGAGAGCCCAGCACCACGCCTGTGACGCTGCGTGCAGGCAAAAGATCAACCATCCATCATCACACTCCACTGCAATTCTTTATCAAATCTCCCTGACAGATGCAAGGCAGAGGGATGGAGTAGTGATGATGACACACCTTGCTGTAGGCAGGCACAAACTTGGTAGCTCAATTTTGCTACTGGAGCGGTCTTAGATGCACCGAGCACGTGATGACATCCAGTCACGTTACACAATGCAACAGCCTCCGAGAGCAGCAGCTCTAACAGGACACGGGGATGGAGCTCCATATGCCTTGGGAGAGCAGGTCGTGCTGAATCCTAATTAAATTAAAGCCAAACCAAACCCACAAAATGGTGTGGCTTGTTTAAATGCCTTTCCCTTGCCGGGTGACCTACTCCTCCCCGCAGCTCCTGCGCCCTAGCCATGGCACGTCGCTGCATACAGATGTAGCAGCAATGGTACGGCTTAATCAGTCAATGTTTTCACAACACATATTTCAAATATTAAGCACTTATTGAAGACTTAGAAGTTACTGTGTAAATATTTGTATTATATTATACTGCTAACGCTTCCTCGCCAACTGTGGAATTTTAAATCTATCTCGTCTGATAAAGCTTTATTTACATATCATACTGCTCTCGATACTCAACAAAGTGAACTGACTAAATTTACACCAACTCCATTCAAGGAGTACATGTCAGGAAAGAGCAATTCTATGATTTTTCATCTCTGGTATGTGACTAAACTAAACCACAGGCAGTCACCAGGCTTGCTTTGGTTTTTGATGTGAGCTGTTTTCCGTAGGCGACAACATTCACTGGAAAAGCACTAAAGAAATGCACCTTGCTCTTAAAACACCCCACAACCAGCATGGCTTACACCAGGAGCTGTATACTCCCAACACAGAGTCTTGCAGGAAGTTTCTGTTCAAAATCTGGGAAGCTGGTGCTGCCCACAGACATTGTATGTCCACAGCGTTGCTGCAGCCCTCTGAAGAGCTCCCAGCACCCCGTGACACCCCCAGGCAGCGCAACAGCCCCTTTCCTGAGGGAAAAGGCAGGATTTCACCCACCAGCTGGATCTGGAAGCAAGTGGAGTTTGTTGCCAGTTTATCTGGGACAGATTCTCACCTCCTCCTATTTTACAAGAGGAAGGCCAGGAGAAGCTGCTAATGCTCAGACAAGCAGCTAATGCTTGGCAAAACATCATCAAGAGGCAACCAGCAACAAACGCAAACACCCTTATCAGTCCCAGACGAAGTACCTTATGTGGAAAAAATAACAGCCACCAAAATGCCGTTCACCAAACGGTGAAGTTTTTCACTATTTCTGAAAACGACGACAGATTTGAATAGGCTGGTTTTCCACACGTGCATCAGGAAATACTCGCTGTTCAACCCCCCCTTTTTTTTCCCCTGTTCCTCCCCCTCCTCCCCAAAAAAACCCCAAAAAGCAAAAAAAGAGACTTATGGGACTCCATATCAACTCCAACAGTTGATACCGAGTTGATCATCACCTCAGCTTTGATAAATCTGTGCATCTAAAGCATCCGCTGTATTGAAGAAAACCCTGTAGTGCGATAATCTGTTTACTCACCCAACCCAACTCGCAGATTTATTCTTTATTTTAGATACTGAATGAATATTTACTGTCCGATGAATTTAGTTAGACTTGCACAATCATATGTTGAAAGGGGGGGGGGGGGGGGGGGAGTGGGGGTGGGTGTGGGGGGGTGTAGGGGGGGGGTGGTGGGGGGTGGGGGGGGGGGTGGGGGAATGGGGGGTTGGAAGGGGTGGGGGGGGCAGAGGAGGGGATAGCTGGGTGTGTAGCTGTGTCTGTGAAGGCCCTTGCCATGGGCCGTCCTCGGGGTCCAGGATACTCCACGCTCCCCCTCCACCCCAGACTCCCCACGTGTTCAACCCTGGTGGGTCGCTACGGGTCACAGCCGTCGACTGCGGCCTGAAGCACAACCAAGTGCGGTGCCTGTGCGAGCGGGGGGCAGCCGTCACCGTGGTGCCCTGGGACCACCCACTGGACACTGCAGGTGGGGTGGCAGCGGACGGGGACATCCCAGGGCCCTGCCTTGTGTTGGGGGACTGGGGGCTAGAGCAGAGGCTATCTCCTTGGCCAGTACAGGGGGCAGTGGGGGGACCGTGTCCTGCTTCATGCTGGCGGGGTGGGGAGCCTTGATGTTGTTCCTTCTGGGGCTCAGGGCCCTCAGTGTGACACTGCAGGAATGGGGGGGATGGGGTCAGGGTGCGTTGCTTGTGATCGGTCGGGGGGGGCCGGGGACCCCAGCACGACCCAGAGCAGGATGAGGATGCGGGGCAATGATGCAGGACACGGGGACCCCGACGCAGGTCAGGGAGAGGGGGGCACGGGATGGGGACCCCGGCGCGAGGCCGGGCGGCGGGTGACGGGTGGCGG
>JANHFX010012409.1:0-14605 GCA_027560015.1 Chloroceryle amazona
CCAGCAGAGGGGTTCCAGCCCTCCCAGCATTGCTGGGGCTCCTCTGGCCCCGCTCCCCCAGGTCCCTGTCTCTGCTGAGGACTCCAGAGCTGCCCCAGCACTGCAGGGGGGTCTCCCCAGAGCAGAGCAGCCTTTATCCCCAGCTCGCATTGACGGTGAGGGTTGTCTGGACCTTGCACTTGGTCTGTTTGAACATCGTGAGGTTCACTTGTGCCCACTTCTCAAGCTTGTCCAGCTCCCCAGCTGGAAGAGGATGCCTGGGTAGCGATAGCTCTGCTCCTACAAAACCCAGGGCTGTACATACTAACAGATCTGGCACGCTTGAGCTCTTTCTTAGCCAGACTTGGGCAGGAAACCAGGCTTATATAACTGCACCATCTGTCTTCCTATTAATTCTTCGCTGAAAGTAGCCAATGGGGTCAAACTTGATGGGGAACAGAGATTTCTCCAAATTCATACAAGCCTCAGGAAAAAAGGCTAGAAAAGAGAGTACCAGAATACTCACTGAGGTGGAAGCCTTCATAGAATCATTTTGATTGGAAGAGATCGAGTCCAAGGTGTCACGCACTGGCCACGTTCATTGGGAAGGAGCAGTTGGGCCTCAGGTGCTCCAGAGCCAACGAATAAACTCAGAATACCTGACGTGGTAGATTCTCCCTCCGAGGGGCTATGGTCACCTTTACAGCCGCTGCTGGCTGGTGTTAGGGTGTGAAGTATGTAGCACTGGTTGCTCTTCAACATCTTCCTCCTGTTAATTAACACGGGAAATATTAGTGTGGCTCAGCAGAGGGAGCCAGCGAGCGAGCTGTGTCCAAAGGCAGACCTGGCTGGGTGCAGGTGAAAAATCTCACGTGTGGTAGAAATTCCACACAGGAAAAGTCCAAAACCAGCAAGTAGACCTCTCGATCAAAACAGTTTGTAGCAGCACATGGTATCGCCCAGCCTGCAAACCGGGCTCGGTCACATGGCTGCAGTCTGAGAGAGCACTGAAGAGGTGCTGGTGCTCCAGTCAACCCCTTCCCTCCTGGGAATGAGCACATTGGAGCAACAAAACAGGGCTAGCCTGAGTCCAGGTATTTAGTTACAGTCGTATTTTCTATAATTGCTCTGACTCGGTCCTCAGCTGCGTATCAGAGGACAAGAAATGATACTGGGAACAATTAACATTGTTTACTGAAAGGGGAGGCTCTGTCTCACTCTCAGGAAGTGATTTGGTAACATAGTTGGGTTGTCTTAATAAGTCCTGGTGCAGAGAAACGATCTCACGTGCTGCCGTCACCTCCCTCGCCCCAGCCTCATCACCTGTCTGACTGGATGGTGACCAGCAGCACAGCCCTGCAAGGCACAGAGGGAGGAAGGAGTATTTTGTGCTGGGTGAGATCCCTGAGCTGAGTCACGGTGGGCTGGGACGAGCGCTGGTGTCGGCACAAAGGGACGGGGGAGCGGGGCCGCTTCTAGGGGCGCGAGCTGTGCGGTCACGTTTCACACCAACTCGTGCCTTGGTGCCAAGAGGCTCCTCGGGCTTTGCTGCAAAACAGGGAGATGGCAAATCCCTCATCTTTCACAGGGCAAGGCAGCCGTGATCTGTCTCTCTCCCAGCTGCTAAAATACTTGCTGTGAGTTCTGTGAAACCTGCCTTTTTCTGAAATGCTCTGGGGTGGGCGATGGAAAAGAGGAAAAACAAGGACTGTACAGACGAGCAACACCGAAACAAAGTGAAGGATTTGTCAATCTAGATAATACTGTCCACTACCTGAAAAATACTTCCACCACATAAAGAGCTTTTGTGCACGTTCTGGCTGCCCCGCAGCGTTTCTCATTCTGAGCATGTAAACAGTTCTGCAGCCCTGGCTCGCTGAGTCATTGCTTTCCACCGAGCAGCCCCCACAGAAGAAGCCAGAGACATCCAAAGCCTCAGCCACCCAATCAAAAGTGCTGGAGATGTGCGGCTCCAAAAGTAGTGACAGGCTCAACCACGGCAGCACTTCATTAGCATCAGATGTGCTCTTTGCTTCAGCTGCTTAATAAAGTGATATGTAATTACAATAACGCATCCTTTTGAGAGGAGAGAGAGGGATGGTGCCTTTCTCAGGGAATTGCTAATAAGATGCCATGCTGCCTGATGTACAGGCACCTGATTTTACCTGTTAGCAGCCTCTGGAATGACCTGCTGGATTCATCTCAGCCTGGAAAGAGTGTCCCAGCTGCTGTGCGTGCCAGCGGTCTCGGGGAGCAGACACTGGCTGTGCTTCTGGGACTGGGACCTCTGGGGGACACCAGGGCTTATTTCCTTCAGACAAAGTACACAGAGAACGTTACCTTTGGCATTTCAGGTGCAACACATTTGGGTTTAACTTTAAAACGCTACGGCCAGAATGTGGATGTGATTTTCCAGGACTACCACACGCACCATTCTGGCCAGATGTTGAGGAAAATGCCCAATGCCCAGATGTCCAGCAATCAGTTACTCAGTTCACCTACACCATAGGATAACTATAGAATGTGCCTCGTCACACAGGGGCAGCAGAACCTTCTACCACCAGTGTGTTCCCACCTGATCCCTGCCCTTCTCGTAGTTCACAGAGCCACTGGTATCCCAGTCTTCCGGGAACATGAGGATGCAGGAAAAGGGGAACTATTTACGTGTTAAGTTAACTAATAACCTGTTAACTCTGCGCTAAGCACTTGACAACTCATATTTAAGATATTAGAGCAATTAAATCCGTATGTTTATAAGGATCTTATTCATAATAGTTCTCTATTTTTTCCCCATTGTTCAGGAAGCCACTAATTGAGCAGAGCAAGCCAGTCCCACTGGCTGCAGTCAACACCTGCCCTGAGTCACACGAGGGTTGGTCTGCGATGGTTAGGTGTGGAATTTAACACGCTTGCCAATAAGCAGCCGTGACATTTCTTACGTAGTTAGTTGCATTTTCATAGTGTGGTTTGGGTTTTTTCTTACATGAATCCAGTTTTAATGCAATCAAAGATAGTCAAACCCCATTTTTGTCAGCCAACTGCCCCTTATTTTGGCTCATTTTATTCTCTTTTGTTTGTTTGTTTGTTTCCCATTATCTCATTATCTTTCTTGTTGGAAATGACTTTGCACTATAGATTGTACACACAGACTGCAACTTTTATGACCTAACCATGGTTCACACTATACCAGACATAAATATTTATTAGTAGTGATACTGACAAGGAGAGAGGAAGCATGGTAGTCAAAATATTTCTTGTGATTAAAGAATTATTTTTCTTTTTCATTCAGCTCTATTGATTTTCTGTGTGACCTTGAGCAGGTAACTTAATTTCAGTGAGGCTATTGTTCATGTACCTGCAGCAGCAGTGGTACTTTCTCATATCAAGTCTCAAGAAGTGTTTTAAACTTCTGCAGCCCTGTCATTCATGACAATGCTCTAAAATCTGTAAAAGAATAAAAGGTCTGTGTTTGGATGACACTGAAGATGGAATCTGATCCATTGTCCTAATCTTCCCCTACGGAGACCATAACATTTAATACTAAAAAATAAACCCACCAAAGACTGGCACAGGTGGCATGAGGAATAAATGTTTCCCTATTCTTATTTATCAGCTGAATTACCAATTTTTGCAGAACTTACTCCTTTCTATTTGTACAGCTAAAAGATTTAGTCTCTGGTGACATTCTGTGTTTCTGCATTTTGCCCAATTAGCAGTTCCTAGCACTTTGCCTGCAGAATTTTTTTAATGATCATAAAAAACAACTTCTCATACTTTATATATGCAGAGCACATTGGCCTCGGGATAGCCAGCAGAGGTAAAACCTGCCATTATTACACCGAGACGCTGTACGCAAAGGTGAAATGATTTATTCAGTCCATGGGAGCAAGTCTGTGCGATGCAGGGAACCATCCCATGCAGCACCAGGAAAGGCTTTAAACCTCGTGAAGGAAATAAGAGACTGAACCAGAAGCAATTACATCTTAATCTATTTTGTCAGTCCTACTTGATCTGGAGGTTTTTCACTCGCTTGACAGATGCACTTAGGGTGTAATTGTTTTTATAATTAAGGCTTTTGGATATCACCCTGTACTATATGTGGTATCTTCTTGTTCAAAATGCCCATTTTCATATGGGGAAATAAAATCCAAAGATAAAATGTACAAAACCAGTCCAAGGCAGCAAGCTTGATATGTCCTTGATAAGGAAGGAAGGTTATTTTTCAGAACAAGCCAATATGAAGGTCCTAAAAAGAATAATCCTCCTCAAAATCGAAATGTTTAGGTAAAACTGCTATTCCAACTGCTGTGAATGTCCTGCTAAGCTGAAATGAAGATCTGGTTTTGTGGAATTTCATAGAAATGAGCGGGTAACCATAACTGTTCCTTAAAACAAGCACAAACAATATCCAAATGCCCCTCTAGAATCAGAGAACTGAAACCACAGCAGCTATTTCTCAAATGACAGGCACATGGCAAAGCTCCTGTACATTGCACATTATCCGCATGGCTTCCCTCTGGACTGACACAGAAAGTGCAAAAAGGGCATTTGAAATCTCGAGCTTTGTGTTTGTGTGAGAGAAAAAAAAAACAAAACACATGCACACACTAAGGCCACAGAGGGAGAAAAAGGAAAATGGCATTTTGAGACTGCTGATGCAAGAGAAAACTTTGAGAGCAAGCAGGGTTTTTTTTGTCAAAATCCTGGCTCTGGTCAAAGCACTGTGCAAAAAAAATCTGTGGTTTATTTAACCCAGCACTCTAGGAAAGGAAACTTTTGTCACGCTTGGTAAATAAACAGGATTTCATCAAGGCAATGTTTAGCATCATCATCTATCTCTCTGCTAAGACAGGCAACCCATTAATTGCCAAACTGGCTAACAGCTTGAATCCAAAAAAAAATTAAAAATAACATCACAAATTATGTAGCTGGAGCTTACTTGAAATAACAGCTGATTTCACAAGTACCTGAGATGGTGTCCCAGCATGAGCCAGACAGTGCAGCTGTCTCCTGGGGATTTATAAGAATACTCATTAGAATTTCTATCATTCTTCCCATCCTGTCACCCCAAGCTGCAACTTTTCATGTCATTCAGTTGGCCACAGCAACAAGCCTGTGGAGCCTGGATAATCAAGCCTAAGAAATGGCTTTTTTATGTGTTTGTCACGCACAATCGAGAGCCGCGTGACAACAATCTGGAATAATGAGCACGGTACAGGGAATACAGTCAGTGTCTTGCACATGAAAGGCTGGGCTGATGCTGTCGATGAGTGAATCGATAATCTAATGAAGGTGGGGATGCTGGTAGAGCCCTCCAAACAGTCGGTTGGCTTTGGGTGACTGACAGCGCTGCTCTCAGTTCTTCCGCTGATTGATTGCTTGTGGAGTTATTTTAGTTGAAGGGCAATTAACTGTTCTTCATGGTTTATCCGTAGGCTGCTTCTGATGTTAATTTTTTTAAAGAAACACTGCTATGTTGTTAAGCATGAAGTCAAGGGTTTATAAAACAATTTCAGAAAAGACTGACTTTTACCTGTCAAGACCGGGATTTCATTAGCACTTGACATTCCACTGCAGCATTCAGAAACTCAGCTCTGCAATATTGTAACTGAATAAACTGTCCTACCTGTAGCAGCACGAGAAGATTTTCAGCCACCCTGCCGTCGTCTGGGGGCCAGTCCATCGCATGTCTGCGCAGTGATGAATTGTTCGGCCTTTGCCAGTTTATGCCATCTGGCTGTAAGGAACAGAGGGAAAAACAGGTGAGTCATAGTGGGCTTAGGAAGATTGCACCTCTCACAGAAATCAGCAACATCCCTTCAGTACCAAAACCACAGCAGGCATCTATACCCTTTTCTGTTTGTCTCCCTCATACTTCTATCGCGTCGAGTTGTTCGCTCGCTGTGACTTTATTGTATAATAGTTCTTACTCTGCCGGTAGAAGTAGATTATTGGCTGGAAATTATGGGAAAGACGTACTGGAAAGAACAGGAGAAATGCTTCAAGAAAGAAAGGGAAGGGAAGTAGGCACTAAGGAAAGAGCACCTTTGGAGATGTGAGCACTTGTAGCTGCAAACACCACCACACGAAGAGCAGGATTGTTCTCCCCAGAGGAAAAGGCATTATTCCAGTTTGCACTGCGTGGTTTCCGTTCTCAATTAGCAGCTCTCGGTTTTCAGTTTGTTTTGAATGCCTGTCACCAATGAAGAGAAGAGCAGCACAGACTACAGCTTTTTCTCAGGCCAGGGATTCACTGACCCGGCTTCCTTTTCTTTGGAAAAAAAGGAGTTAGTGCTGCAATGCCTGTGACAACCTGCTAATTAAGACTTCACAGGATCTTGGAACTGATTTGTGAATTTCAAGTAAAAGACAAAAATAATATGAGTTCAAAAGTCATCTCATTTAAATTTCTCATTTAGAAGCCTTTGACTCTTTGGTGTCCTGTAGATGCAGACTCTCTAGTCACGGCTGTTTCTTTTAGAACACCCTCACAAGTCATCCTTACTGAGAGGTGTGCTTATGAAAGGAGAGTTGTTTTGGGATGAAGAGCATGTAATGAGCTGTGGGGTTTATTCCCACCGCTGCTAACTCGGCACCAAATGGGGTTTTTTAGTCTGGACTGGCATACCTTGTTCTACAACTTACAGAAAGCCTCAGCTCTGGCCTTTCGTAGCAAACAGCTGCCTCAGGCCTTTCATTCTGGATGACACCTACAAACACAGCTGATGGAACCAAGCTGGCAAAATGCTGCTTCTTGCCATCTTTGAGTAATTCCTCCGTCACTCCCTCCACCACTACTTCTCCCTGGGGACAAGGTATTACATAACATTCTCAAAGCTAATTTTGGGGGGTATTCTGCCTTCCTACAGGTCCTTCTGCATTCTCCCTGCCACAGGTATGGAAATGACTTTGAGCAGAATACAGAAAATAGCAGAAGGACTATGGAAACATCTAATGCCGCACCACGAGATCAGTGAAGTCCCCATCAGGCCCACGAGAAGCTTGCCGAGCACGTTGCCAAAGCCCTCCCTCCACACAGACCCCACTCCCTCAGAAGGCATCCCCATCTCCTGCTGAACACACCACACCAGTGGGAAGTGTCTCCTGACTTCTGCCCTCTACCTCCCCATGACATTTTGTCCCGTCAACAGCATTTTCCTTCTCTCTGCTTCAGCCTTTCACACATTCCTTAGCGTGTCTCCTCGCTGCCCTCTTCTCAAGACTGAACATACCAAATCCTTTCAAGCTTTCCTCATAGATGGTGCTTTCAAGATGCTTGATGGCTCTTACCAGGACTTTTCCCAGACGATCCATGAGCTTCTTGAAATGAGATTTAGACTGAGATATATGATTGAAATCAAATTAGTTGCATATTTATAAGTTTTCTTAGATAGTTTGACTTTCTGGTCCTCGAAAAAGCTTTGAAAACTTATAATTTATTTTACCCCTAAAGTGTTTTCTATAACAAATTAAGACATTGATCAACAAGAAACCAAAAAAAAAAAAGGCCAAGATGCAACCATTTCAGTTCTGTGATGAGTCCTGCTTTGTCACAAAGGGAAAGTGCCTTTATTAGAGAGGAGTAGCTCCTGAACTGGAATAGTCTGAAACCTACCTAGGGCAGGTTGGTTATAACTGTAGCAGCGAAATGCTGAGGCCTGACACAAATATTTAGACATGACACAAAGAGATGTGATGGGATATTTGTGTGAGAAATACAAGTTACGGAATACCCATAGCAGTTAATTCCCATGTTTCCTGAACTGACCTGGGAAATATGTCTTTCCACCAGCACACAAAGGTTATGAGCACACTGTCCTACCTATGCCTTCCTCTGGCTTTCATTTACTTCCAATTACCAGTTCAGTCCAGTTCAGTGAGGCACTGTTGACAGTGTTAAAGCTACAAGAAAAAAAAAGGGAAAAAGAAACCAACAAAAGGTGACAGAACTGTTTAGTGTCCAAGTATCTGTCAGAATTAGAGAAATTCAGATGGGGGACAAATAAAAACTGAAATAAGTTAATTGTCCTGTAAGAATTTTCCCTGAAATGTTACAGTGTAAATGTCAAAATTTCAGCTTGTTGTTCTGGTTGGGATTCAACATTTTTGATAAATATTCCATAAAACTCTGCCACGTGTAGGTTCACCCTGAAGGGGACAGACAACTCATTTCTCCCAGGGATAGGAGTTTTGTCAAATACAGATCTTGCTCCTTGTGGTTTTTGTTCAATATAAAGTAACGTGAACCTGCCCTCCCACCCACAGAGCAAAGCTGGCCAGCTCATTAACCAGCTGGCTACTTAACCAGGGGCAGCTTGCCCGTGGCAGAGCGTTGGTGGCCCACCCACAGGAGCTCTTCCCCTCCTCAGCACCAGGTAGGACGCTTCCCTGCCTCACGCTACAGCTACTATTGCTGTGCTTCACATTTCCAGCAGGCTCTGGGGACGGGAACATCCCCATCCTCCCCTGGGAAGGCTGATGGCAGGTTTGACAACATGCTTCGGTCAGCACCGAGTGAACCTCTTGGGGAGTCTAATGAATCAGAGGGAAACCCCAGCAGGTCACCACACCCATCTCCTGGCAGAGTCCTGGACAGGGAGGTCACGTCCTGTTTGCTGCTCTGTGCACAGGGTCCTGCTCTGGGACAGCAGTGGGATCCAGAGGTTAATGAGTCTAATTTTCTGTCTGATGTACTCCCCTTCGAATACAAGTGTGAAGTGTTCATACTATTCAATTTAAAGGAGGGAAATTGATTTAATTTAAAGATGAGAGGGCTTTAACGTGTTTAATAACTGATCCATTCTCTTTTTTTAGCTATCAGAGATTTAAAATTAGGATATAGGGCTGTGACTGCAAATGGGACTTACACTGATCTTACTAAAATTAAAGCTGAGGTCTTTAAGCAAGAAATAGCAAAAAAAAGTAAAGAAATAAGTGGACATTTCAGATGTCTGCCTCGGAACAAAGGACGTCTTTGCATTACAAGATAATGCTCCTAGAAGACAAAAGTCTGTATGTTCTGTGTCAGTAACTGCAATTCTTTCTTGTTATCAGTGAACACCTCTCAAACAGGGATTAGTATTGCAACCATCTTACCTAGGAAATTCTAGAGTGTTATTGAAACACAGCTGTAGAAACTCAGACTGCTTCTTGATAGATTTCTCGATAAAAGAAAACCAGCTTGTGGCACTTCTTCTTTCCAAGGGTTTTAAATCAAACTTTATGGAAAACAGGGGAGAAATAGGAAGTTAGAGATACTTCTGGGGAAAGATGTTTTGGCTTCGCGTCCAGGTATCAGCCCCACCTCTGTGCTGACCACTGTCAGCCTTGCCGAGCGGCCCTCCTCTCTTTCACGGGAGGAAGAAAACAGTGCCAAGCTCACAGCACAAACTGATCCAAAGAAGCTACCATTTCTGTAGCTCACTCTCAAGAACTAATTTTAAAATCTTCAGATCTCAGCCAAGCTTTTAGGGATTTTGTCAATGTAACACTACAAACCCCGAGCAACACTTTATAAAGCAGACCGTGTCATAATTTGTATGAATTATATAAATCCACCTTGTTAGGTTTCTATTTTTACAATATTGAGCTGAATCTTGTAGCGGGCTTTTATTTCTCATTTATTTTTTCCCTTGTTTTACTGCACCGGTTTTCAGGGCAGCTGAATTGTAAACCAGCAGCGAGTAGCTGTATTTAAACCCTACCTATTTTGGGATGTTAATAATGAGTCTTCTGAGACATTAGAGATTCAGAAATTCAGGACAACCACTAAGGGATCTGTTTGGCTCCCAACCACTCTTCCTCACTGATGGGCAGCATTTAAATGCTTCCCTTCATACAAGGAGACTTGCATTAAATTCTTGAATAAGAAAATGAGACACAAGATTACTGAGAGTAATGCTAAATGGCAGCTCGCTTTGTTTCTGTGTGTGAAATGCTGCAAATGGAATTTAAGCCTAAGTTGTTATTTCATTTACGAGCCCAGTCTGAGCCAACAATATCATACAGCTCCAGGGAAAGCAAAGATGATGGCGAGACACTTAACAGGAGTATTGCACAGAAGACACAGGGATATGTCCAAAGCATTTCACACTGGTAAGGCTTCATCTCAAGTATAAGCAGCTCAAGAGAGATGTGGACAAGCTGAAGGAAATCTCCAAGAGCAGAAGAATGATCAGACTTCCAGAGTATGTGGCCTTACAGAGAATGTTGGAAGGATGGGGATTATTTAGTGCGGAGATGATGGAGAAGAATTGTGGTTGCTGGCTTCCCCCATGGAAAAAAAAATGCACGTAGAGGAAGGAAAAATGGTTCTCTGTGCCTACAACAGCTGAAAAAAAAAAAAAAGAAAATGCTTAAGTGACATTAACACAAGTTCAGTGAAGCATTAGGAAACTCCCTAAGTGTAATGACAACTCGATGATGGCAGAGATTGCAGGGAGAGCCTCCATCACTCTAGCTGGGACAAGAATGTGTCACAAGTAGTGTAGTTACAGCTTGGGTCACAGCACCGGATTCGATTGCCTCAAAGAAAACATTCCAGCATTCTTATTCTGATTCTGAAATTTACATTTGTTTCACATCCAATTTAACTAAGGCTATGCTTGCAAGGTAGGTGATTCGTAGTCGTGTTTCCTATAACAAAATTATCCTTATTCATTTTCATAAAAATATCTTTGCCTTTGTTCTGCCTTCCTCAAGCCTACCTTGCTACCAGACAGAGCCTTCTCCAGAGATTATTGCTAATATATTGAAAGCAGAAAAATGTGACCATTTTTCCCTTGCAATTAAAATACATTTCTGAAGTTTGAAATGATTTCGCTGTCTAGTTTGTTCTGTTTGACAGAGGACATGCTGTCAAATACTGATTAAATTTTTTTTCAGTCCTTTCTAAGTTTTACTTGGAGAAAAATGAAGAAACCATAATTTTTAATCACAGTGTGCCAAGAAATGCCAGTTTTCCTTGCAAAGTGGCATTATTAATGATGGTATTTGGGCTCTCTAAATAACATGTACTAGGCAGAGGAGCCAGGATTCAGGGTCTGGAAATCTGGTTATTGCAGACCATATAAAAATAGCAACTATTTCTTCTGTTTCACACATTTCTTAGTGTCACAGCGGTCATTAAAACTGAAACTGCCATTTCTAAATTAAAAGAAAGAGGTACAGCAAAGCCTTAGAATGAAAGAATTTCCACCATATGTTAGAGCTGTTAATGTAAAACTAAACTGGAGGGCGAGACGACGTTAAATTCCATTACGCAACAGGCAAATGGTCAATTTGAAGCCTGAATGGTGAATTTCCATTCTCAGCTCACAGGACTGATTTTTTTTTTTTGCCACAGACCATGAGCATCTTCTGCTAACTCTCAGCAACCGTGCCGCACAGGGAAGCACAGGGGCACATTCTGCTGCAGGACCAGGGACCTGCACGTGAAGAAGCTCCTCCAGAATGTGGCCACCAGAGGCAGACGCGACCAAAGCCACAGCAGCCCTAGACAGCTGCCCCAGCTGCTCAGAAAGAAAGCAAAAAACCCTCTTTTTCTGTACAAGCCTATTTGCAAGTTAAGGGGTTTATTTCTTCAGTTTGATGATTTGTGTCACGAAGTTATTCTAGTCTGTTTTTTTTAAGTCACACCATCTCCCACAATGTAGTACAAGAGTTCTTTGTAGTTACCGCAGTACACCTCGGAACGCTACAGCGGCTGACATTTTCTGGTGACATGCAGAACAAAAATAATATATATTTTTTTTTCTTTCTATTATACAACATCTCTGCAGCAGATGCCAGACAAACTGCATTATATTTGTTGATTCATAACAGGGCCCTAATATTGAAACTTGCATGTGGAAAGCTGTCAGCATTCCATGCTGTATGAGATTGTACAGCATGTTGTTAATTCCTGAATGGTAAGCACATAAAATAATTTAGTAAATCTTACATTTACTAATAATTATTTTATTTACCTGCACTGAGGCAGGGCGGGACACATTTCTCAGTTTTACAGCATTCGATTAAATCCAGAACTGATTTTAACTTTGACTTGTCAAATTGAATATAATTCAAAGTCCAAATAAATAACTATAAATGGTAAACGTGCCCACTGTCCTTCACTCAAATACAGCTAAAGGGCATTTCTAAAACATCTGCATGATCTCCAGTTCACAGTTAAGTGGCCTGCTTTTCACTCAGGGGCAGCTCAGGTTACTCATCACATCAAGCCACAGTTATTGGCATCCTCGCTGTGAGAAATCGTTCGCCAGCCCTCAGTCAAACGACAAAGCGCAGCCTCTGGCCCGTGTATAATTCAGCCGCGCATCTCGTTCTGCACTCAGCCTGCTGGGAATGTATCTGGAGTTACACACAACTCTCTTCTACCTCTGAGTCAGCTCCTTCTTCCAATACAAGGCCTCAGTTTGTATTTCAAAGCAGTTAGTGGATTGAACCTCAAACCATATTCCTCTGGGATAAAGCAGTCCAGAAAGCCTTGGAAAGAGCATGTGAGAGCTGGAGACAAGGAATTTTCAGCCTGGAGGTTCCCCGGCCTATGGAACAGTCCTTTGGAGGATAACAGATCCATCCAAAACTTGGCCACCTCTAGAAAACACCGTAAATCTTTTCTGTTGACAAGCTGTCCTGGCATGAGCGTTGCTTGAGAAGTGAACATCCAGTGTTACTCCCAGCTCTGCTGTTTGTATTGATTTTGTGGAAGATATTCCACGAGCACCACAATGGCATTACAGGATCTAAAGACAGATTTTTTTTTTTTTCCAGTGTTACTCCCACTAAAATGTATACACGCTTTGCATTTCTTTTCCTCTACTCCAGTCTCATGTGAATGAATGAAAACAATGAAAAACTCCTACTCTGGTAACAAAACAATAACACCAGGCACTATCTTGTGGTGAAATACTGTGAGCAATCTAACCTCAGCAGCCTTCCCTTTGCTCCAAGGAGACCTTGTGAGCACAGCTTATCTCAACTGCCAGAACTCAGCTGCCACGTCCCACCTGCTGTAAAATCTTCAAATCGCGGCATTTTCTCTCTTCTGAGCACTAGCAAGGCTCCCGCGGGAGGATCGGGGTGGATTTCCTAGCTATGGCTTTGTCCATCTGCAGCCGTTGTTGTCCTTGTCATAGCTTGACCAAAAATAACAGATGCCTGTGAACGGTCTCTCCCTTACGAAAACCTTTGATACCAGTTTTCCATACTCCCCATTTAAAAATGATACTCTCTAGAGCAGAGGCAAGTGATAGCTACTTCTATAAGAAAACCAAGCCTGGAGACTCTTCTTCTCTCCACTACATGAAGGGCAGTGATATCCTACCACCTATACCCCACCGAGCTATCGCACGGATCCGTAAACCACCGCTCGTGTGAACTCAACTCAAGCCCGTGTTGTCTGAACCGGCCTCGAAGACAAACAAAAATCAGTTCTGTGAATGCTCACGCTGCTGAATTGGGGGTACAAAGGTGCTTTGTGTGGGTCGCGAGACGAGTGGTGGTCCATGACATGGAGAAAAAGCTTCTTCTCCAGCAGATTTGATAGGATATGAAGTATTGGTGGTAGATCTCATTTTACTGCAGCTTTGAATACACTTTTCCTCCAATAGCACAGCACATCCATTATAATGCACTAATATATTAAATTATTTAATCTGATCAAACAGGTAAATAAATCTGTAGCGCTCCATCTCTGTTCTGTTGTGTACAGCCACTGTTTCGTGAAAAGCAGCCACTTGCAACGGGAATCCCCACAGTAATTACACCCTAAAAATATTTAACATTTATCATCAAGTCTTTCTCATTAACATGATTTGTCTGACAAGCACACGCTTTGCTGAGCAGCCAGGTACAGCTGCCTGTGGCACTTTGTGCCTCTCTGAACAAGCTCGGGTGGAGGTCTGAGGCAATTGAGTGTGAAATTAGACTGGTGGGAAAAGGGGAAGGTCAAACGATGCTGCCCAAAAGACTGAGAGAAGGGTCCATTTTCCTTCGGATCTCCTTTTTTTTTTCCACACACTCTGTGGTGTTGTGGACCTTTTGCTTCCCACCCTCTGGCATCCTCATTACACAAATAAATCCTGAGGTTTGGGTTTTAAGGGACACACCTGGCTGCTTACAAGTCCTTCAGGAAAAAGCTACCTGAAAAGCGACAGGTTTCTTTGAAGGGGAGCAGATGAAAAAGAGGTGACTAGAAGTGCGAAGAGGGGAAAAACAACCCTTGGGAATAGTCCTAGAGGGAAAAGGGTAGTTTCAGAGGGGTCCTGACTAGCCAAGGTGAGGCTGAAGAGGGCAGCTCTGGGGGGAATGGCCCCTCACCCTCGGGGTAAGACGCTGAGGGAGCAGTGAGGGGATAAGCGGCCTTCAGGGAGGTGAGGCGCTGAGGGGAACGGCCACTGCGTGAGGGGACGAGGGGCTGAGGCGCTGAGGGCTCGCCCCTCAGAGCGGGGCTGAGGCGCTGAGGGGCCGCCCCGCGGAACGGAGCGCTGAGGGCTGGCCCCTCAGTGCGGGCTGAGGCGCTGAGCGATCGCCCCTCGGTGTCGGGGGGCGCGGCGGGAACCTCCCCTGTGGGCGGGGTGTGGGGGGCGTCTCCCGAGCCCGTGGGGGCACCGAGGGGCGCCGG
>JANHFX010012411.1:6883-27144 GCA_027560015.1 Chloroceryle amazona
AAGAAGAATTGCTGTGCGCAGAAAGAAGCAAAGACCAAAGAGAAGTCTCAGACTAAAAAAGAGCAATATGGAAATAACATAACAAAACCTCATCCTTTCATACCACATGAAAAAACAGGACGGTAATAGGAGTCGAGCAGGAGAAAATGTCAAGCTATAGACCCTGCACTTGCAGTCAGTCAGAAGACTCTCTTCTGAATACAGTCCTCTATTTCCTACACTGTCACTTCTTGGCATAAAGACTGCAAACACAAGCGATCTACAATGCTCAGGCCAACAAAACAGCAACCAGCAAATCCAGGAGAAAAGCAGCCAGGAAAACTCGGAACCAGAGAGTTGGTAATGTGATATTACTCCAAGTACCTTGGGTGGATGCCTGTGCTGCACCTTTCAGTCACAGCTCAAACTCCTCTAGGGAGATGGAGTCACATCTTTTGAGTATTAGCACATTCCTTTTGCTATTGCCTCTTCACTTGAAAAGCTGGCAATCATCCCTCAACCTGCTGGCACCATTCTGCCTAATGCTGCCCAGGTCCTGCTTTGTTCCAAGGACACGTAGGTGGCTCATGACCAGCTTGGTCTATATGAGGACACCCAAGTCTTTTCCTGCCAAGATGTTTTCCAGTTGGTCAGCCCCAAGTCTGTGCTGGTACTTGGGGTTGTTCTTTCCAGGCGCAGGACTTGTCACTTCCCTCTAAGCTCATTAGGTTCCTGTTGACCCATTTCTCTAGCCTGGTGAGGTCCTTATGGGTGGCAGAATACTCACATGGTCTATTAACCACTCCCTTCCCTATTCTGTATTATCTGCAAACTTGCTGAGGGTGCATCCTTTCCCATTATCCAGATTTCTAATGAAGGGACCAAAGTGTATTGGCCCCAGCGTTGACCAATAGCTGGCCTGACATGTTTCATCTTCCAGACCCTTAGAAACATTTTGTTGATCTGTATGACTTCTATTAAACTTAATGAAAAACACGTGGGTAAAAATCTGTAACACTCCGACTCTTCAGCCACTGCCCTTTGGTTTTCAAAGAAGGACACAGAAATTTGATTGGAAACTTGGCTGATTTTAATGGGAGTCATGTGTCTTAATTCAGAGATCATTTTAGAGGCTTTGTGAATATTATTTTCCTAAGCTACCTGAGAACAAGCTTAAATCTTTCTCAAGCTGCCTGAAAGTACCTTAAACTAGTCTGAAAATAGAGCTTCAAGAGCAAATTGTAACTAATTCTATTGGATCTATTATTGAGCTACTACTGGACTTTTTATATATGACAGCACTTATTTTGCAGTCCTTCAAAATGATCTCTGATCTATGACTAGACTTTGCAAATACGGTGATAATCCAACTGATTAAGTAATAGTGGTACTGAAGCAAATTAATTTGGATATACGTTACTTTAAATCCCTTTTGAGTCTACTGCTATTCTTCAGCATCTCTTTTATAAAGAGTTATTTGGACTTTCACTCAACTCAGCATCCTCCAAAGTGAGTAAGCCTCCAGATGGTCTCTTCTTTGAGGTGGCTAAGATATTTTTACTGGGAGGGGGTTGCAATTTCTTTCACTCTGCATCTGTGAGACATTTAGGAAGTTATATTGGTGCTCACGATGCCTGTCCTGAAAAATCATCCTGCTCTTTTACGAAAGTCTGTTTTAATTGGCTGCCTACCTAGTGTAGCTGTCTTCTCAGCCCACACTTTTGCCTGAGCTGGGATGAGATGTCAAAAATGGAAGAAGAAAATGAATTATTTAATCTTTCGTGTAAAAACCCACCCAATTCCTTTGCTATACACTGATTTTACATTAGCTCATTCGGTTTACCTTTTATATTAGTGCATTTTATGAAGTCACTCTGTTGACAGCTCTGTGAAATGTCAACCAGATCTTAGGAGATTTCTCAAACTTAAAGATGGGTCTTCATTGATATCTGGCTTTAGCACTAAACCTCTTTGGATCTTGGTATATTTGAATTTATGGCAAAGCTGATTCTGCATCACAAAGTTTGGATCAAAACCAGAACTCTCAGTACCTCCTGAAATGACAAACTCTGTAATCGCTTGAAAAGCACTGCTCATGCTTTTTGATGGGGAAAACCAAGTTGACAACAATTTCTTGATATTGAAAACAGCCTCCAATATGGTTCCATGCTATTTTATTCGATTTTATTTTATTGAGATTGGCAGAATTGCTAAAATGTCCTAAAATCCACTCCAGCAGCCTTTGGCATATTTTAAAATAATACATCAATACAATATAACACACTTCCCTTAAAAAAGTTAAATTTCCACTTATATTTATGAATTTCAGATAAGACTTCTAAAAATCTACGTGCAAAACTCAAATAATACTTTCTGGGCCTCTGCCAAAAATTCAAAATCAGTGTTGGCATAATTTAAAATGTTTTAGTTCATGTTTTTTTTTTTAAATGTGGTCTGTTTCAGTGGTGATTGGCAACACACGACTAAAAAGCAGAAATACTTTAAACAAGTTTCCATTTAAATAATATTCCTTCTAAAAGTATCTAAATTTACCAGTCAACCCAACTTCCATTTCAGAGCAACGTCATTTTGGTATCACCTTGATACTAATGGAAAGAATTAAAAAAGATGTGTTAAATACTCTAGCTCATCATTTAGAATGCTTGGCCACTTCCTTTATAGTCCCAGTGATTTGCACTGAAATGTAAAACTAATTTTACACCAAATATCTGCATCTTTATTTCTGTGTTCTTTAATTTTCCTTCTTTTCTCCCTTACTCTGCTGTTTGCTCTCACCTGTACTCAGGCTTCTTATCCTTGTTCACAGATCACAGCATCGCGGAATCACAGAATGGGTTGGAAGGGACCTCTGGAGATTGTCGAGTCCAATCCCTCTGCCAGAGCAGGGTCACCCAGGGCAGCCCACACAGGAACAGATCCAGGTGGGGCTGGAAAGTCTCCAGAGAAGGAGACTCCACAACCTCTCTGGGCAGCCTGTTCCAGTGCTCCATCACCCTCACAGTAAAGAAGTGTTTCCTCGTGTTGAGGTGAAGCTTTCTCTGTTCCCATTTGTGTCTCTTGCCCCTTAAGATTGTTTAAGAGCAGTATTGTTGCCTGACTGTTCTGTAAACATTACTGTGGCTGACTTCTGGTATAGCAAGTGGCCTATCACGGCAGAGTATTTGGTTTGAAAGCAGCAGCTCCATGGTCAATGTGAAGAGTAGCACACTGATTTCTTTCACCATTCTAATTTTAATGATCCCATGATAACAATATGAAATCCTGAAGATTGTGCTGCAAATATACCTACCTCCCTGATGAAAAAATACGTGTCCACTGACCTCCTTGTCTAATCACATCACAGAAAGGCAAGAAAAGATTGAGTTTACCTACAGATGCTAAGGGAGATATCAAGAAATAACTGAAAAAAACCCTTACAATATCTTTTACCACTCTAAGGAAACACTTAATAAAAGGAACAATGCTCTTCTTTTTTGCTTTTTGTGTAAGCACTAAGCAAAATTCATGTCCATTACCTTGTCATCCAAAAACATTCAAAGAAATTCAGAATAAAGAGATGTCCATTGTTTCAGAATAAGCCCCCCTTCCTTGTATCTTTGTGAAGGTCCAGTCTGCTCACCACAGGGAGGTTGAACTAGAGGACCTTTAAAGGTGCCTTCCAACACAAACCGTTGTATGATTCTGTGATTCCTGGAAGTTAACCTGGTTCTCAAAATTATTCTGTAAGAGAAGAATTTATAAAAACAGAAGACATCAAGGATCCATGTTTCCAAAGAAACCATCAATTCTGCTTAGACTTCTTACTTTAAAAACTTAAAAAGAAACCAAAACATGGTCATTCGAGGGCATTAGAGAGAAAAATAATTTTATGTTTTCTTGGAAGTAATGAAAAATTTAGTAACAGCCTCCTATATATGAGGCTCCTTCCTTGCCTGTTTCCAACAAGGATTCAAAGAAGCCATGTAGTAGCAAAGGAGGAGAAACTCCTTTCAGCTTCCTTGTTCAAGAGGTTGTTCCATACTTACTCTATCCCCAGTATGGTCTGGATGCTGAATGGCCAGCACTCCCCACTGTGTTCCCTGTGGAAACTACCCCAAAATACACAGGCAAATCTTCCTCTGGCCACAAAGGGGTGTAGCCAAATGGCAATGTGCAGCCAGAAAAATCCTCAGTTAGCTGCCAATGGCAGCTTTTTTGACCTTTTGCATTGCCAGCAGAGCACAAAGGGCTCTGAATGGGGCTGAAGTTGCTGCCTGCAGATTTTATAGCAATGGCTGTGAAAAGCAAAAGCTCCAAAACTAACCATGTAATTAAAGGTCTCTCTCATTTACTTTACAAATCATGGTACCACCCAAGTATTAGCTGTGCTTGAGTAAATGTGAAAAAAATCACAGATAAGTTCATTATGACTTGTGAAAGCCAAAAGTGAGCTGGGATGTAACAAGGGATAAGCGTGGCTTGTCCTGTGATAAGGAAGACCTTGTTCTGGGAAGGACCATTGGTTTCAATTTGCTAATTTCCTTTGTCTGCAGCAATGACAATAACAAGGGCGTAAAAGAACTTTTTTCTAATTCATACTGCATGTTTGGAAATGTTTATGGCTTCACTGATTCAGACGCTGGCAGGGTGTGGATGGTACTTTTACCATCAGCACTAGCCAACACTCTCCCAGTGTTTCAATGTTTTCTGCCACTCTACAATCCTGCATTGCTAGGTAAGGTAATTCATCATCACAACCCATATTACCACCAGGGGATATATAAAAAAAAACAAGACTAAAGGAAATTTAGTTGGAAGACAGCTGGCTGGATCTCTAAATACAGAGAAATCATTCATGCCAGCCATGCTAAGCCAATGTTTAAATCAGCTGCATTTTTAGTGGCTAAATTCTGGTCTGATTTACATTTATGTAGATCCAGGTGAACTTGGAAGTGAAGGGAGTTATTGTGGAATTGCATCACAGTAAGGCAGAAACAGAATATACCCCTTTGTTTAAATTCCTCATGGATTCAAGAGTAAACTGAGTTGAGAAAACCCTTTTTTAGGCTTATGAACTAAATGGAAAAAGTAATCCAGAAAGACAAAGGTTTCTTAAGACTCTTAAGTAGCCACTAAACCCACAAACAGGGTACTACTAGATTATAACTCTTAGAGTAGCACGCCTGGGAGAAGAAATCAAACTTCAGCAGAGCAAAAGGGAAAATTGGAATCATCTGGTTTCCATTCTGCATAATTGGTTTTCTTTGTATTTATTTTCATTTGGAAACAAGTTGTTCTTTTGACTTTATAACACATAAAATACATTGTAAACTCATTTGTGTGAGAGCCAGCGTTTCCTCAGATTCTGCATAGCAACAAGCATGATGAACTGAGAGCTACCCACTGGGAGCGATGTTTTGCATCGTAAAAATCATGAAGTATCGTTTTTTTCTCTCTATACAACACAGTACCAGCTTTCACTGCTTGTTTCATCACATTTTTAGTGAGACAGAACACTAAGAGAATGCCAAGCCTAGTATAATGTCTTTTAAGGATAGAAGGGTGGGGGGAATGGAGGTCATTGCTACTGGAGGAGAACCACCTATTTCACAGGGGCAAGATACAGGAGGGAAAACTGGAAACCAATGGCTTCATCTCTGACTCCCATGCTTCATATGGTGATGCTGCCTGTGAATTGTCAGTGGTGGGAAGATGCCACTGATGTCAGGCTGTGAAAAGAGAGGTGTTGCCATTTTTCCTGAGGCATAAAATGGACAAACTAAACCCAGACTAGCAAAGAGGTTCACTACAGCAGGAGAAGGAAAGCAGATGGAGAATTTTGGAGGGGTCCTCTGCCTTGATGAATGCAAGCTGTGAGACCACAGTGGTCAGTGGATTTTCCATCTCCATGGCCTTCTTAGTCTTAAAGAGGTCCCAAAGTCCCTGACTGTTACACAGAGCAAATAGATTTCAGCTTTCCTGCACAAAATAGCCAGGCTGCTGTAGTCCCTTTATGACTACCTATGTCAGGCAGAACAGGGTGATGTGGCCATGATCATTTTATTGGTACACATGGCCTGCCAGGTGTCTAGGAGGGACTGCAGGACTCAGCAGTAACTGCACTAACTTGGTCTTACCCTCTGATAGGTGCCAAGGGCAGCCTCTCATCCCTATTAGCACCGCTGTGCAGAACAGACTGCCCCAACAAATGTCCTGCAAAACCATGCTCGGAGGAACTTTGGCTGCCATGATGAGTGCTTCTCCTTAAAACAATCCTGGCCACACTCTTTCAGATGATGTACACGAAAGAGAGACAACAAAACATTCCTATTCCAGAGGATCCTGTGAGGGAGTAATTTTCCAGAGGAGATGGGGCAAATGTCCTAAAGACACCCTCCAAAACACCCTGTCTGAAAAACAATGATGCAGTCACAACACAAACCCCTACTCAATCCCCACAGGAGAACAGCCAAGTGACCCTGGCAAGTCTGTTTCTGGAAAGAGAAGCTCCTCAGACTTGAAGCAGTGTACAGCCTTTGGATAGACCACTAAATAGATAGTTTTTAAAATAAATAGTTTAAATAAATAGTTTAAATTCAACTAAGAAAAAGACACACAGCATATATTTCTTGAGCCCTCTTATCAGGTTCCTTGGTTATTTGTCCAAGGCTCAGCAGGGATGCTAACCAATTTCTAAATATTGTCAGCAGTCTCAGAGGTTCAGCATCGCTAGCAAATGCCAAGGCTTCCAGGGTATCTGCAATGTTTGAAACAAAGCTCTGCTTATGGCCGTTTATCTATAAAGCACTTTCACTCCAAACTCCCAAAGCACTGACCGCAGTCCCTGTTCTGCTACTAACAGGAATCCTTTCACCAGTCATTGGATTATTAAAACCTCTGGCAAGACAGCAGCAGCTCTTAATACAGAAGCTCTGTACTACAGTATGAGACGGGCAAGGAATAATAATATAGCTAACTAAATTACATGCAAATGTCAGTTAGGCAAAATATAGTTACCCAAATGGAATTTGGCCAGAGCCCTCATGTTAACACCCCAGCTCTTGGCCAAAGTGCCAAAACACTTCTGAAGTTAAGAGTAGCCAAGAACTTGGTTTTACAGCTCATCCAAAAGCCCATAATGTTTGTATTAACTAATGGATTATATAATAATTACCATTTTAGTGATGTTGTGGGTCTGCATATAATGAGCTGGGATTTTCTTTTACTGGTAATGGTGTCTGCCTTAAAATGGTCTGTCATTTACTGCTGTTGTTTTCCCCAGTTCGAGGCAGGTTTAGTCCATTTAAAATCTTGCAGGCACTCTTTATCTTCCTTGTCTCTCTCTCTGATAAGAAGTGTTTCTATGGGAGCCGGTCATTCTGATAATAAAATCGAGTGAGACAGATCAGGCAATTTTGAGAAGCAAATTCAGATTTTGCATTCTGCTCTGCAGAAATTCACTGCAGTTCAAGGACGGTCTGTGTGACCTGCTCATAGCAGACTTTGGCAAGTCACTCCTTTTTCTTTTTCTTCTTTTTCTTTTTCCTTTTATTTTTATTTTCTCCTTCATTTTTTTGGGCAAGCACAGGTAAAAAAGAAATGTGAGTAGCAGAATTTATTATAACCTGTCAAGCACTAGGGGAGAGTAAT
The DNA here is from genome assembly GCA_027560015.1 of Chloroceryle amazona. Taxonomy (NCBI): domain Eukaryota; kingdom Metazoa; phylum Chordata; class Aves; order Coraciiformes; family Cerylidae; genus Chloroceryle; species Chloroceryle amazona. The sequence continues at coordinate 14,513 of JANHFX010012411.1, forward strand.
GATAAAGCTTCAATACAAGACTGACACCACCTGGCGACTGCAGAGTTTGCAGGCTTTACATTTGTGTGAGATACTGCTTTTATACCCGGAAAAATACAATATTTCAACCTCCAGTCCCAAGTGGGGGATCCCTAGTGAACAGCCACCTGTATGCACCCTCTGGAAGCTGGAATGGTTGAGGGTTCCTTAGCAGCCAGCACTCTCCTTCCATTGCTGCTCTCAGGACAGGTGCAGTTATTTTATTACTCCAGCTCTGTGATGTTCCCAGCTAAAAGCTGTCACCTACTGGAAGCAGTTTCTAGTAAATACTGATTTGGGTTTTTTTACATCAGCAGGGTGAACCTTTACAGTTTGTGTTATCTTCTCAGGAACATGCAAGCAAATAAGGTGAGAGGCAAGAATGTTCTTGGAGAAACCATGACATTTCTCCAAGCAAATCAGCCAAGGCTTAAGCTAATGCTCTTGAGAAATGTACTGGAGTCAATGAAATTCCTTGCATTCTTAAACTGAAATGACTGGATAAGCATCTCCAAACAACAGTATGCAATAGAAATTTAACCTAATGTGGCCTATTATTTACTCAAATCATGTACTGAGCTTGAATTCACAACCTATGAACTTAATTCCCTAAGTCAGGGGAAATAAAGAAAGAAAGCAACAAGCAAAATTACGCTGCAATTGAATATTGGATGACAAGAAAAAATGTCTCACTTCTTTAACTGCTTTTTCCCAGATGCTTGCAGCTTACTTATTTGCATTTATCTGGAGCAGGATTGCTCCTCCTTTGCACTTTTCCAGAAAGGACTAAAGCTGACTGCTTTCTCAAACTCAGTGAGTCAGAATGAGTCAGACCACAAGGATGGGTGAGGGGCCCCAGCACAAAACTTCTCTCTGCGGAGGGTTTGAGGAAGAAGAAAGTTTCAAGCAACACAGTCCATTTTTTTTTTGCTGAGATGCTGCAATTATATCGCTTTCCCCTGCGCAGATCAGCAAAGAAATTGAATTTAGTCCTTACTGAATGATAAGGTGAATATTTGCATTTCTGGGGACTGACTGGAATTATGCAATAAACAATAAAGAATACGACCCAAAGAAATCATCATTACAAATATACAGAGAGGCATTTGAAAGATATTACAAGCAGATGGAGAAATAGGATTTTGAAAAGTACAAGGTTTCCTTAATAAGAACTCCATCTGGAATTTAAAGTTTGCAGCTTTTTCTAGTTTCCATAGAAAACTATTTGCATATCTTAACATAATTCAGATTATTACCGTGTGTCCACAAGATTTACTAAAGGAGTGTTTAAGCTATATCCAGAAAAAGAATTTTCATTCTTCACATTGAGTATTAAGTTCAAATTTCTGTGCTTCCTCTTAAAGAGATGCATTTTTTCCTTCCTTGCAATCCTGAAAACTGGATACAAGAGTAAAATAAGAATGGATTATGAAATCCCAAATATACTTCCCTTCCTAATAAATGGACTTGCGGGAGCCTGTTTCCCAAATACATCCTGGAAAATGGCCATTACCAGAACTACAAACTAGAGCCATGTGAATATCTGTTTGCATGGTTCGGTTGCCAAAAAATGATCAAATAATGAAATAAAAATGACTTTGACCTGAAATGAACTTTTATTTTCTCATTTCCTTGGAAAAACAGAAAAATCACTGCGAATCATCTGAGGACCATAAGAAATTTTATGTCTTTTTTTTAGACCTTACAGCTTTTTTAGTGTATTTAACCTAGTACAAATACTTGCATTTGTTTAGCATGCAATCTTTTTGCTTGAAAATAAGTTAACTACTTTTAATCAGGTTACCAGATTGAATACAAATGCTTCTCCCAGTGTTTCTTGTTCTGTCTCCTGTCCTTAGGAAGTTAATGCTTCTGAACATGCCCTGTTATTATTAACATTGCAGCAGCTCTGTGAGATGAAGTCAAATGCTGCTACAGGGAGTTGATACTCTCTGCACCTTACTGGAGAGCTCTGGACTGGACTGGGATGGCCACTGTGCTAGGGAAGCATCTCTTTTGTGTATGGCAGTTGGTTGCTGCATTTATGAGCAGTTTTCTAGCTTGTATCATAATGGGCTAGTGACAATTTATTAAAAATTCACACGAGCATTTCCATGAGTTCACACTCTGTTCTTATCACAGATGGACCCAAATTGCAAAATCTGGATCCTGAATTAAATGGGTTTTTTTTTGCTGTGGTATGTCAAATTCAAGGTCTTGCCTTCGCTAAGGAAAAAGAAGAAAAAAAAAGGAAAAAAAAAGGAGGTGTGTTCTTATTTTGAATTTGTTAATTAAAGATAAAATCTTATCAAAGGCAAAGAAACTTTTAGATTTCATTGGGCTTCTCTCTTTAGCTCAGTGTTCGATTTCTTTAAGGCTTCTAAACTTGCTCTGTCTTCAGTGAAGTCCTATTATGCATTAATTGCTCTGAGTTATAGGTGCCTTTTTCTTTAGAGGGGAAATTACCCAATATCTGAGCAAGGCCTAGTTCCCACCCCAAGAAAAACAGCACTATTAAAGCACTGGATGCTAAATCACTATTTGGTTGTTCTGCGAGCACACAGCACGTGGTTAGAGGAAATGCCAAGGCAGGATCCCAGGATGGCAGGTATCACTGAGACCTGTACCAGGGGGAAGAATTAAGGATTTCTGCAGAAGACACTAATATTTTCTGCTTTGCCTGTAATGGTAGGAGTGCACTTGATTCTGCCTCTGCTGGTGTGTGACCAGAGCCAACAGTAACAGCATTTTTTCAGTGTTGTTTTTGGCTGATCTGTGTGTTATGACATCGAAGGGAAAATGAAGACCAGTCAAAATGTAGTGTAATGAAATGATAATGATGAAAACACTTTAATTTCAACGTGCACTTAACAGTTTTTTTGTGCCCAGCAATGGTTGGAATAAGAGGAACATGTTTGGCAGTACTGACAGATCCCATAACATCATCCAGGACCAGTCCTGAGAAGGGCTGCTCCCTCTTCAGACTCCTACAATTATATCGTTCCATGGAAGGTTTAATGTTCAGTTGGCTGTTAGGAAGAAATGTGTTTTAAAACAGAGTTGGAAATAGAAAAGAAGATTATGACACAAATATGAAGAAAGAGAATGGCACAGACAACTTCACAGAGAAGAGTCTGGGACAACTCAAACCAACCCAAAAAAATTAAGTCTTTTTTCCTGTGTTACACCCAGCATCTTAACAGGTACCAAAACAGGACCATTACAGCTGGATGCTCTGTTTCTGTTTATCTTCAGTGATATCAAAAGATCTTTCTGTCACATTCTGAACCATGCAAAGGGTTAAATACATAAACATGAACAGTTAAAATTCTGTGGATCACAAATATTGCAACCAAGGCCAAAATCTTTGGATTGCAGTGTCAGCTTTCCGATAGTACCTTGTGGCAGAAAAGGGATCTATTTCCATTTCATAAGCATTTTTTTTTATTTGTTATGCTTTTTGTATATCTTTTGAAGTACAGAAAACCTTTCAACGCAGCACGCTGTATCACTAGACCATTTTTCCTTTGGATATTCCCTGGAAGATTATCATCGTGAAATTTGTACTGTTCCCTGATTTATGCTTTTTCCCTGTGCCAGATAGATACATACTAATATGCTACAGCTTACACTCTCACTATCATGTCTAAACCAAACACAAACACACAATCCATTAAATGCCTCCAAAGTTGGCCATATTAGATCATTTACAGTTTGTTTAAGTGACTCCTCTCCTCTAAATTCATTTAAAGCCTAAAGAGTCATAAGCCCAGAAGCAATCAGAAGGAAGACGAGACCTACAGGAGATCGATAGGGAATTTTAAATTTAAAATCTTTGAATCCAAACTGCTGACAAAGATTGCAGAGTCAAAAAGAAAAGAAAAAGTAAACCAGTTAATGGCTTTCCTAAGTAAACAGCTGAGATATTTTTTCTCATGCAATGAAGCTTTTTTTATATATGCAATCTTCACTCTTTTCCAACTCCTAGCTGCTGGTGGAAATGTATCTTTTATAAACCAACAAAACAAAGTTCCCAGAAGAAAAAAAAAAATAAAATGCAAAGGAATGCAGTAGGGCTATCACTTTATAAAACACAGTTGACTAAATATTGACCATTTGACACTGAGGACTGTGAGGATAGGCTCCATGTCAGAACATCTTCCTTATCTTCTTCTCCTTGTTTTTATTTTTAAGCAGTAAAGACTAACTATACAAGCAGCACTACAGTTATGCTACCATAATTAATGTGGTGACAGGTTTTCCATTATAAATTTCTGGTTTCAGGGATTTATAACTCATCTGTGCAAGACTGTTCCAGGCAAAAAAAACTTTTTGAAGTGCAAAGATCAAAGATCACATTAAGCTTCATGTTTAAAAGAAAACTGTACCTTTTTTTCTGCAACAGAGCAAGCCAAAAGTTCAAAACAGCAGAGGAAGGATAAATGGGTTTGGCCTGCTTTATTTTTGGCTTCACACTGGAAGAAGTGATAAACTTTGTATTTTTAACAGTAGACATTACTATCAGAAGAACATTAAACTGCTTTTGAGGCAGCATGGAGGCTGACGTTTACTGTCACAATTCAAATTATTTCAGTACCTTGCAAGACAAGATTTTTCTCCTAAGAGCTTCAGAAATAACCATTTTCATTGCAATTTTGAGTAAGCAATGATTTCAAAGGAGCTATGATTTTGCCCACAGCATCTTGCACACAGTGGAATTTTGGTTTCATCAAGCTAATGTTTGGGTAATAGGGATAAACAAAATGAAGGTTTATTTAAATGTTGAGAAGAATGAAAAGTACTAAATTGAGGAGAAGATTCAAAAGTATTAAAATGGCATATGTATATCACCTACATCTTGTTAAACAAAACAACCTTTCTAAAGGACTCCAGTGTGCCAGCATTTCCATGGGGGTATTTTTGCAAGGCAGGAGCTGAGATACAAGGATATCTATAATAACAAAAAGAGATAGGGATGAAACCCAGAGAGACAACCTATCAGAAAGGAATCGACATGCTTTGGCATCAAAACAGCAAGCACTGTGTCTATGCTATTTAATCACCAATATTTTTGTAAATTGTATCTTCTTTTGGTTTCATACATGTGCAATAGTTTTGATGTTACAGGATAGAAAATATTAAGTTATAAATCATTAAACCTGATACTGTTTCACTTAGCATTTCTGTTTTATTTGTGTGATGGAATCTATTGTGGTCTGTCTCTAATTATAGGAAGGATTTTTTCTTTCTATAGTTTATTTGACTTTGTTCACCACTTCTAAACATATGCCATATTTAGGATGTGATATAACTGATAATGTGTTTGAAGCCACACTACTGTTTCCATTTTAGGGCCAACTAAGGAATGCACCCCCTTTAAGAGAGGGGTTTAAAACTCTTTCAGTTAAACATTAGTCTCAACATGCAGCCATGAACCATCCTGAGCAAGGGCCTGGTGGTGAGTTTTGCAGTGGCTTTGTGGCAAGAGATTCAACATATCCTTTTAAATAGTCCTTTTCAATTTAAGACAAAAAATACTGGTGTTGTGCAACAGGCTTCAACCTGCTGAGCAAAAAAAGAGAGAACTGTGCAAGGTGAGACAGAGCTCATGCTCAGCTCTCTGCGTGCTGGATGAACAGTGCCTGGGATGCGCAGAGAGCCGTGTTGAACCCACTGACCTAGCACTGCACCAGGCTGGATCCATGACACGGGGGCAGCACTGTCTAGGAGTGGCTTCAGGTGACGTGGAACCATAGATACTAAGCTGTCAATTTAGGTTGTCTCTGCAGGGTGTCTGCGCAAGGACCTCTTGGTCAGGTTGCCAGGCAGATTGCAGAGAGGCTGTAGCAGATGTATCTAAAGTCAGTTCAGGTTTATATGTCCTGGTCCAGGGCTTGTCCTGCAAGAATTAGCCTGGTTCATGCAAGAGAGCAATAACTGCCAGGCAGGTTGGCATTTCACTGCCTTGCTTCTTTGGGGCTGTGTCCAGCTATGCTGCCTTCACACCAGGTCAGTCTACTGCACACAACACACAAGATATGTTTCTCCTCCCCACTGAAATGGAAGAACAAGCCTCAAGAAGAATACCTGTGTGGATATAAGAAGTGCTGCTGCTTGTAGGACATAACTTGAGCATGTTTCCAGAGATAGAACTAGTGATGGAGTTTCTCTGAAGCATTTCTGCTGGGCAGCTTCATGGCTTTGCAGACACAGCTCAGGGATCTCACATGTTAATCTTGAGCTTTCATGAGTCCAAACTGTTTCTCCATGTCTATAATCTCCCTCTAGCTCTTTTCAGTTCCACATTTGGCTATTGTAGTATTAATTTCTGACAAATGATCTCTTGCAAGCTGAAACAAACAAATGAACAAACACAAAACCCCATGAGATTACATGTTTAGAAAAAATTACCTTAGTTTCAGCAGATCCTTAGGGAAAAAAAATATACATATTTATTTTTAGTTGTTTCCTTATTTCTATCTAGATGATACATTTATGAAATTTATGAAAATTCTGCATCCCAGATGTACTTGATGAGCACAAAATAGATCTACCCTCCAACTGTGCAGAACCCAAACCCTAGCACATCACTTCTCTACCAAGACACATGCATTTGGGAGAATCAGAAACAGTGCCCAGAACAAATCTAAACCATTCACTTGAATGATAACAGCGGTGAGTACTGTATGTAGAGAGCTTATAAACTCTGTTGTTCTAGAGCAAAGGCTAGATTATTTAGTTCTTACTCTTACACGTTACAGGTAACTACATTTTATTAGCATACCCTTCTTAAAAGTTTAAACATCTATATTTAGGATTCAAAGGGCCTGAGTCAAGCTGAACTTCTTATCACATTAAGTTTTCTGTTCTTTCCTTCTCCCAAAGGTTGCTGCTTCTGCAGCCAGGCAAAGGGATAATCATTGCAGCCTGCACCCTGTTGCTCCAGCTTTAAACAAGGAGGGATGTGGGAATGCGGAGCTGGATGCGATATCACCTCTGAACACAGAGGGTAGATCCAGGCCTGAGGTCATCTCTTGCGTGCTTAGACCAAAATATTCTGAATCTCAATCAGTGATTCTGTCTACAATAGGGGAAATCAAAGTCTCATCAGTGTCCAAGACCCCTTATATGATATAATACTGAAATTATTTCTATTGCTGACCTTACTGTTATTGTCTGCATTTTCTGTATATACAATAGTAACTTCAAATAAAAGTTCAGATATAAATAGCAGCCCCTTTTCCCCCAGGAACCAGGGTATTTTCACAGACCACCAAGGAAGTCAATAGAACCACCAAGAATAGTTTTGGGGCTTTCCATCGCCTTTGTCACCTAAAATACACATACCTTTTTTAGTATGGAGCATGTGAGTCATCTTCAGGAGAAAGTGGTCATAAAAGAACACTGATTAGCTGTGGAAAGTCCTCCACTTCTATGCATGTTCCCACGACTGCATTAGTTCTGGTTTTGCTGCCTGTCTTCCTTCAGCTGCCTGGCCTTGTGACAGGTGATGTTTAGGGAGTTACAAACTGAAATATGTCAAAAGGGAGGTAACGTGCCAGGTTAGATCTCTGTTTTCTCTCATTCCTGTGGAAACTCATCTTCAACAGGTACACATTAAAAAAAGAAAAAAATCCTTCTGTAACTTACACAGGGATGAGGTATCCCAAAATCAGAGACCTGTCAATACTCTCCAGCACAACAGGGTATTTGTGCAATGCCATGAGGTGCCCAAGTTAGTTAATTCAGCTGTGCTGATACAGTGCACAAACTAAAGTGGGTAATCACCATCTAACACTGAGTTTCCATGCGTGAACCAGGGACTCAGATACATGCAGATTTGCTCCTGGCTAGGACTTAACACCATCTTCTCTTTGTCTTCTGTTAGGCAAGTTGTTGAAGAAAGCAATGTATGAGGAGTCACCAGGAAGACTGTCACTTCTGTGAGAAGGCTGGGTGCTGTCACCTGCTGATGTGGGAGCAACAGCTTAGTGAAGCTTTAAGTTATGTTTGTTTATTTCAGGAAATCTGCTTACATTTATGCAGATGAAGATTTGTTCCAACTGATTAATTATTTTTGTCTTGTTTTTGTTGAGTCACCTCACAACACGACCACTAATTTCTGCTGGCTTGGTAGAAAGATAAAAGATGAAGCAAAGTTGCCATTAAAGCCTTGTAGATTAATTCCATCACCAAGGGCTAGCTACATGCAGAGCTTACACCAATTCAACTAACACTTTTTGAACTGATTTAGTTAAAATCCATGCAATTCCCATACGCTGCTTTATAAAATTTATTTGATTTGATGTATATTCATTTAAAGCACTGGCACAGATTGATAAATTTTTACAATTGGGACCACAAAGCAGATTATATAAATCAATTTCAAAGCTGATTGAAAAGCTCTCTGTTTTCACCCTGGAACTGAGACTGACAAATGTTGTCTTTTTCTCTTATAGCTATATTGACTGAAATTATTACAGTCATGTAGCTCTGATTGCTGTAGAAAAACCAAACAGCTTCTGTGTTCACAGTGACAAAGAGCAGAAGTATGGTGAGGTCTTTGCTAAAAGATTTCTTCTAAATGACTGCACAACTTTCTCACAAACCCAGAAACTGTTTCTCTTATCAAGTGAGAAGATTATTTTTCCATTATGTCAGGGATTAACTCAAACATTTCAAAAGCAAAAAACTGGGAGAGGAGAGAAATGTCTGGAAAAGTAAATCTGGTTGACTCCTGCTGAGTTTCTGGAGTGTCAACTATTATTACAGTTATACTTTGTAATGTGTGCCTCACAGGCACCACTGTGATACACTCTAAATGGAAGATGTGGACCATGAACCAGCAAGTTTCCATCTGGTTTTAGGTTTTGGAGTAAATGGAACACACAAAAAGGGGCCAAAGTAGAGAAAAAAATCTAGAGTAACATGTCACACAGATATGCACTAATCTCATTTTGATTATAACAAAGAACATAACAGATTAGGTCTGGATTTTTCCTGACTAAAAAAGTCCATTGCTGGTGTTTTTAAGTCATCTGTAAGACCAGATGAGTTAATCAGATCAAATAAAGCTCTTGCTCTTATGTACCCTGTTTCAGAAGGGCTATGCACTGCAAGGGCTTGCAATATAAAAGACAACTACTTAGTTTGGTTCATATGCTGTGATACACATTAATACCAGCTTAGCTGATATTATAATGGTGAGGAAGAAAATGCTGAAGAAATGCAAATCTTGAAGGCCCCTCCTTTACAATTGCTGATCTGGTCTTCTTCCCTTTATACCAGAGCTTCACGGCCTCCTGCAGCAGTGGCTTGTCTGATGAGATATTGCAGGTTGTGTTGAATTGCTTATTGCTGTCAACTGGGAATAAAATGGGAGACCTGAGATTCATAATATGACTATGATGGTGGGTTTGTATAAGCCAAAAGATAATGCTCAACTAGGACAGCTATGGGACGTGGCAGGTTCAGGTCTATGCTTTATAGTTAAATCTCCATCATCCAGGAGATTTTTCCCTAAGCATAAAGCTGTGGGATTCTCTTAATCACTTCTGTGATATAAGGTATTTAAAAACTCCTCCAAGAGCAGAAGAAATTTCTTACCCATGCTGATGAGTGTCTCACCCACCAGGCCAAAGGATTAACCCCCTGATTTCTCCTAATCTATACCTCCCTCTTTAACAGATCCTTCAGCACTTTTCATACTTAACATGAGATGAAGACCGAGACAAAGAAATTGGGTCATGCAGTTGCTGAATTGTTGCAGCCACTTTGATGAAATCTGATAACCTTAATATTAAGGGTACAGAAATTAAGTTTAAATCAGGAGAAGGAATGGTATATCATGGGAATGTGAAAGGGAAAAGGGGGGATGTGTCACGAGCCTCTTAAAGCATCTTCCACTGAGACACTCATCAGCCCTTGACTGTCTTTTGACTATGTTATGCTGGACCTACAAGCTTCAGGCTTCAGTCATTTTCTATAGCTCTGCGCAAACTTGCAAGCCTTCTCCCCTTGAGAGACGAGCCCTGCCAGACAGCATGAAAGCTGTGAGTGCTTGTTCCCCTCTGTGAATGCTGGTTCTTCCACACTCACTCCCTGGCATCCTGAAACACATCTTCAGGAGCTTACCACTCTGAGAATTCTCTGACAAATATTCATCGCATCAGAAATCAAAGGCCAGGTGACCCCAGGCAGTTCATACACTCTTCTGTACTTTCTTTTTTTCCAGTTGTAAAACATGTCTAATAATATCTTTTTCTACATTTTTCTCTGCCTTTTCTAAGGTTTCAGTCTTACTATGAAATACAAGGATACACTCATACAGAAACATAAAGTCCTCTTAGTTTAAAACATTCTGTTTTTTCCTGCCCTTGAAAAGAACTCTGCCCAAAGCAAAGACTCACCCTCAGTACCAAGGCTCTGTATATCTCTTTATATCTATGTATAATGCCTGGGCACAGTGCATCCACAGTCTTGGCTCAGGATCCTTCAAAGCTGCTGTACAACACTTTTCCCTATTGTCTTTCAAAACATGTATCAACAGAGACATGTGCAAAGTTACACGTTACTAGAAATGGAGAATGCTGGTGATGCTCTCAGCTAGTGAAGGTCTGTCGTGGAGATCCACACCTGAAAAGCACAGCAACATCAAAAGGGGTGTAAAACAAACACAAGAAGTTATGCCTCTACCTGCAGAGTTAAGCTACAGATTTTTTTTGTCTCAAGTTAGAGTAGATGCTAAATAATGTCATAGGATAAAAAAAAAAATCATTTTATCACCAGGTAAGTAACCTGTTCCTGTGCCTTGCCTTAGGCATTTCTGTGACACAACACACCAGTATGAAGGGATGCTGCTGAAGTGAGAAGATGTTCAAGAGCCCTGATGGAAGAAGGATCGGTGTGAGTAGGGATTGGCTGAACGGTCCATGGAATCTTCCAACAGCCCATGGCAAAGAGGGCTAGTATGGTATTTGGATCATAAGCAGAAGAATGATTCAGGCATCTGAGCTATGCTATGAAGGAGAGAAAGATGAGGAGGTGTTTCACAGTTCTCTTCACTGTGATAATGCTGATCTTGACCTCACTGGAATGTAACTTGGCACGGACAACTGGACCAAAGCGGGGTCCTGGAGCAGAGGACAAGAAGAAGGCATCAGGCAATGGCTCTGTCTTCTGCTTTTTCCCTTCCCTGCCACGTCAGCTCTCCAGATGTTTACCCATTATGTTTAATACTCCATTAATGTGTTTTCCTCACAGACAGAATCACAGAGGCACAGGAATACACACGTCTGCATGTGAGCACACAGGCACGCAGTTGCAGATGTTTGGGGAGGTCACATCTGTACACCATCAGGAGTTAGTGCATGGCTTTCATGGGCTTCAGAAACCCACAGAGCTTGTCACACCAAGGCAGTGGACAAGCTGAGCCCCCCATTAAAACAGGATATGTGGGCATTTGTTTGTCATTCTCCCACAATAGCTGCATGCTTTTATATGCTCTCTGAATTTATTTATTTATTTTGTTGGCATTGCTCATGGAGGTCACAAATCATCCTAAAGGAAACATTTGAATAAAAACGCCTGAGAACTGTCAGTGTGCAATCCCACTCCACTCTCTTTTCTAAGCTTTGCATCCAGCCTTCACAGTACAGATGCTTGCAGTCTGGTGTGTTATAACTTGCTTTTATTTTCAAACAGTGCATTTGTCAACATTTCAGAGCGATCCAGCCTCCATCAGGACACAATGACAGCTGATCACAAGTTTTAAATAGCTGCCTGATATTTGGAAATACAGCTTTCCAAGTGTCCATGATTAACTACATGATTTTCAAAGCTGAAAGAAGGAAGATGCACCGTGGTTATAAAAATTATCTATTTTTAAAAATCTTTGACTAGCCACATTGTAAAGCAAAGGAGAACAGCTAATGTGCTAATGAGTGATCACTGCATAACTATATAGGAAGGTCAGGTACCAACACAGGGCCAGTGAGTCATGGAGATGTCCTTTCCTGCTGCTCACTATAAATTGAGGCCAAATTGTTTATAATGCCTTCAAAAAGCATTGACACCAAAACAAAGCCCAGAAAAATCTCTCTTTCCTGTCCATTCTTTGGCACATAACCAAGAGGTAAGTGGAGCTGTGCAGACCTGCAACAGCAAGATCAGAGGCCAGTGGAGTGCCCTGGACATTCTGACAGTGTATCAGGGCTGATCCTCACAGCCAGGAGAGCACAGGTAGCATAGTGGTGGTTGTACAGCCCTGAATGCAAGCTGGAAGCAGGCTTAGTTTGGGCTCAGAGCAATGTTCACAGCAATGTACAGTCCCTATGACCAAGGCAAACTCTGTCTCTAGTGCAGCACTAAGCTTTGTAGACACAGCTTTTGCTCATTGCAACATTTAATCTTGCCTCTGGTGGCAGGGTAAAGCCAAAGGGTCAGAAATGAAATGCTGACTTTTTTGATGTCTAACTTACTGCTTCAGCTACTCACTGCTCACTGCTGAACCTACTGTACAACTGCTTACTTTAATTCCAGTATTTTTGCTGCACTTAGAAACATTTTTGTAGAGAGGGAAAAAAAGCAGATAGTAAAATTAAATTTCTTAGTTA
>JANHFX010012412.1:1686-23710 GCA_027560015.1 Chloroceryle amazona
CTTTGTTTCTTGTTCTCCATGAGAAACTGGGAATTGGTAGGAGGAGCATCTGCTAGGAAAAGTAAAAGGGTGTTTCAGGAAAAAAAAATAAAAAAAATTGGTATTATGATTCCTCAACCAGGGGGGACATATAATTGCACTGAATGAAAGAAACAGATATGCAAATTACACAGACATAAATGGATGTCATTTGCTTTAAATGTCTGTTCTCTAATTTTCAAAAAAAGCCCATTTAAATAAGGGATGTTATTGTTGTGCTCTTCATTAGATTCATTCTCCTAAAGTACTGAGCGTTCAGAACCTCATCTGTTAGACTGAGCTTCCCATTTAACTTCTCACATTTCAGAACTATTTGGTCTAGTAGCTGTCCATAAAAACACCTAATCTTGTTTTGGCATATTGTCCAAAGGAAAGGTGGGCCCCTCTTTATAGGCATATAGGACATTTCAGCAGCTAAGTTCCATCCTTTTTTTTTTTACTTTGCCTGATAAAATCCTCCAATAAGTAGTACTAGCAGCAGTAACCAAAATGTTTTAAAATATGAAAGGAAGACTTTATTTTAGAATGAAGTGGCATGTCCAGGTTTAACTTCAGAATACTGTCAGTTACAAGAAACTGCATCCAACTTTGCCTTCATTAAGTTTCTCTGTCCTACATTTCTTCCTTTCTTAATTTTTTATCCTACTGTTTCTCAGCTGGGAAAATTCAGAATTTATGTTTGGGAAAACTCTTGACTGGGAGAATTCTGACTTTGACTTTTACTCCAATATAGGGCAAAAACTGAAAGGGAAAAAAAAAAAAAAAAAGGAAATACCTTATGCATAATCTCAACAATTTAGTTTGAAAACATGAGTTTCATTTTTGACATTTCTAGTAAAAAAATTCACATCTGAAAATGAAAATGCTTCTTCTTTACTTCCTTTCTAGTCAGTTCAAGATGAATGTTTATACATTCTGGTATACTTTCTCACAAGATCTTTAGTAGAGGAGTATAATTTCTCCATGCTCTTCTAAAAGCCAAGTTCAAAATGTGCCAAGAGATTCCCCACTTGCGATGGTAAGTCTGCATTCATTATCAAGAGATACTCTTTTCAAGGACTACAAGCTCTTGAAAAGAACTCATGATCAAACTACAATCTGATTAAATACTAATAAAGAAATGCAGTTTTAGACCACATTAAGTGATCTGAACCATTTTTTTTTTATATTATTTTTTAAGTCATATTTTTCTGTCTCTCATCAAATTGACTGAAAAGAAACATTTTGCAGCAGCTCTCACAGTGGAAAGTCACAATTTACTTACCATTTGTGCATGTGTATATGCAGAACCTTAATTTCCCACCAAAATACATTCCTGACCACCTGCATTAATAAAACTATAAATTAGATAGACTTCTGTCATCGGTGCAAAATCGTCCAATGTGTAACATTTCCATCAGATTTTCCCTTCCACTACTGAATCATCATCTAAGAAAGAAATTTAATTACCAAGAGCCAAAGCTAGCAAAGTAAGCACATATGTACAACATATGCACAACATATGCACAACAGCATATGCACATCACATTTATTTGGTCTTGGTGAGTTTTATATAGGATTACGAAACAAAGAGAACCTAGCACTGTAAAGCATTCATAATGAAGGCATTACATTTCAACCAAGTTACTCACTATGTGACAAGCAGTAGATGCCCAAAATAGTACTTCAGAGGTGTAATTTTTAATATTTTTTTTTTTTCTGTGTAATGAGCAAGTTAATATAAGTTATCATTACCTTTTTGTATGTAGGAAAACAAGAAAATCCACCCGGAAATTTAATAGAAGATACATCATTATGACGCAGGGGGGAATCAACATCAAAACTATTAATTTTCAAGGAAGATCTAGTTTTTGAGGCTAATCTCAACCCCCCCCACCTATACTAGGTCAGATATAAGTAAAATGATAACATGAATATAAATCGTTCTCTTCATTTTAGATATTTAGAGGAGTGTTGCTGTTTTGAAATCTTCTGTGGAAGACTTATTACTTTATGATCTCAATTACCAAGGCAAATCTCTACTCTTACACATACCCATATAACCCCAACGGCATCAGTGCCTTTAAGAGAAGAGGCAAGACAAGAGAAGCCTGTTCTTCTTTAATTAATTAGAAAACTTCTAGAGCGGTTGATCTGTAGGACTAAGACAGGTAGACCTTTACTTCCTATTACTAGAAAGAAATAGCAGACAGAGAGAGTATACTACAGAAATATTCTGATGAAGACAAAAGCCAATGTTAAGTTTTCCTTAAGCAAAGCACGCACAGTGGGACACACAAACAGAGAATTCGACAGCCCAATGAGTAGGTAAAGAGCTTGTCCAAATCATCAAATACCAATAGCAAATTTACAGCCATTAAAAGTGTTTCCAACTTCTTTAATCTGAAGAACCCTATCCCATTTCCTTGAAAATGTGTTACATTATCCCAAATCTAATAAAAATTTATAGTTCATATTGGATTACTCCCAGTTTTATATTTTTATTTTCTGATTTCCAGTAGAAACTCACATTAGAAGAAATAACTGTTCATTGCTTACAGTGGAAAGCTGAGCTGTATGGCCACAGGGGCCTTCTATTATTCTGTATGGACCCACATGAATATTTTAAAATTTCATCTAATGATGCACATCAATTCAAGTGTTGGCAGTCTCCTTAGTAGCACCTCACCTTTATTCCTGTATTAACGGGATTATGTCATTAGCATTTTGTCATGTAAAGGACAAGGGGTAACAGTCTTAAAATTGGAAATTAGAAATGAATGGATTTAGATTTTAGATTAGAAATAAGGAGAAAGTTCTTTACCAGGAGAGTGGTGGAGCACTGGAACAGGTTACCCAAGGAGGTGGTTGAGGCCCCCTCCCTGGAGACATTCAAGGTGGAGCTTGACAGAGCTCTGAGCAACCTGCTCTAGTTGAGGATGTCCCTGCTCTCAGCAGGGGAATTGGACTAGGTGACCTCTAGAGGTCCAACCCAGACATTTCTATGTTCTACGTTTTTTTTATTGATTTTATGGATTACCACAAAAAAAAAATATTTTCCTTCATCTGAATGGAGACATTTATAGCCTCAATCTGATAATATCCACTGTTTTGTTTCTGTCTCAGTTCTAGTTCAGTTCATTGGTTTTGCAACTTCATCACATGAAAAAAAGCAATTAAGGTGCATTCAAAGTAAAACCATATGCACTAAAACATGGCCTGTAGTGAGACATCATAGAATTTCTCAGGAATAACTTCTCACATTCCTTTCAGTGCTGAATATGAACTAAATCGTGGTGTTTAGGAAAATGCCCCAAAAGAAATATGTGCACTATAGCTTGGAGTTTCCTCCAGTCTGTTTTTCTCATTGGCTTCAAAGGCCAGTGCCCACACGGCTCCTCAATAACAGATTGCACCACTTTCCAGTACGATTCGCATCTGTAATTCAGCCTTGCTAACATCTCATTCTTGCATTTGCAGCTGATAGCTGTGTTTCTTTCTCCTTCCCTCAGAGGAAAAATCTAATTTTCCAGCTGATTTTTGCATAACTCATGTCAGAATACCACTCAAATAGAACCTTTTTTCCTTTAAAGGGCAGAGGAAGAAAAAGATATTTTTGTATGTTTTCTCAACAGAAAGGAGAATTTGTGCTCTGCCCCCACCTTTAAATGAATATGAATCATTGCAAGTCCTGAAAAATAACCAGGTCCCTATTTTTAAACATTGTCCAATACCAGGTCGTTTACTTGAGGCACCAAAAGATCCTGCTGTGTTCAAAACATAAACGAATGAAGAAAGCCTGTGAGGTCTACAACACAGCCTTTTATAAGAGACACAAAGGAAGGCAGAGACAATCCATCATGCCCCATTGCTTTGAAGATTTGATAATATTTGACGCTGAGATTATGCCACTACAAGGGGATATTATCCAATGTTTGGAAGAGTGTGATTTACCCCAGCCCTAATGGCATCCTCACCCAGCATTCATTTGCACTGCTTAACTGCATCTCATGACATCTCTGATCTCAGGCCACAAGTGAGTCAAATAAAAGCCCTGGAAACATCAAACATGCTGAGATTAGAGACACTAGAAGCAGCTGTGGTGTACCAAATACTGAGTGATATTGCTTATTTGACTGATTGTGAAACTTTATTCATTTACATCCATGTTTCTGTTGCATCTCCAGCTCCTCAAGATTTATGTCCTTATTTGCATGTTGATGTGCTTTGGGTCAGAGCAGAGACTCGCTAAGCAGATATGGAATTACAGCTACTTTAAAATGAAAGTATGAAGTGCACAGTACACCTGCTTCTGTAATTTGTGAAGATAATGTTGCAGACTATACTCAGAATAAGATTGATTGTGTTTACATATTAAATATTCTTTGAACATGACAATGTGACAATACGAAGGGCCGTTCAAGCTCTTTCTAATCACATTCTCCCCTTCTCAGTAAGAATTATGAAACTCAGGCTTGGCCCTTCAGTGGGTATTGCATACCTTATCTGAAAATTCAAAGCATGCTGCCAAAGCCAAATTTTAGAGGCCAGGTGGCACTTCATGAAGAGAAATGGCATAAAATATAGCTGAATAAAAAAAATGTCTTGACAAAGGTATGTGTCCTGTGGGAGAATATTAGATACATGGCAAGGACGAGAAAATGGGATATTAAGAAAGCTTTTTTTCTTTGTTTTCCTTTGTAGAATAAATTCTGAAGACTTATCAAGAGTGTTTGATTTCTGCTTTTGAAAGAAAGAAGCATGGGGGGCCAGGGTGGGAAATCTCTTAGTCCCAGGGTGGGACTATCTCTTGGCTAACTATGAAAGTAGCTTCCAAAACAAATGGATTGCCTCAAATGACAATCTGATAAATACACTGAAATTACTTTTTAGTTTAAGCTTTTCAATGCTAATTTATTCCCCTTTCTCCTCTCATAGATCAATTGCATGTCTCATTTTACTCTGCTATTTAATTAATTTTGGGCTTCTCAGCCTTCACAGCAGAAAAAGCAAGATAGCTAAACTGGTCTGGCAGAACAGAAGAGGCATTCAGCACAGCTGTGTCAGAGTCTGGAGTTTCATTCCTTGTCAGATTTTCTTTCTGTGTACTTGTACAAACTGAGAGGTTGCCTTCTAAATGCTAAATTAGAATGCTCTAGTAGAAGACAAAGCTGACTGTAGCCATAGCAGAACAAGAGTTCCCAAGTTTTTTGAAATGGAAGTTTTTATTTGTAGAGGTGAGAATACTTGGGATTCTCTTGGCACTCCTGCAAAGCTGGAAAAAAAACACAAAATGTAGTATAGTCTTTTGAAGGTAGGACAAATCTTCAAAACACCATAAGTATACAGTGATAGATTAATCTTTCCAGACAGTAAGAGTTATTCTACACAACTATAAATCTACAAGAATATTTAATCTATTGTCACTTTTGACCAGTAATATTGACATTATTTCTTTGCCACTGTGATGGAAAAGAAGCCTGATTCAGAAAACAGAATGAGAATTTCCAGGGCTTTTACAAAGAAACCTGGTCTCTTATTCAGAAAGAGTAAATATTTCTGAGCTTCTGGGAAATAAAGTCACCTGGAAAGCACAGTCTTAGGAGATATTTACTATTCACTTTGAAATGACACACCCATATGACACAGCCAGTAACACCTCAGATAAATCAACAGATGAGCACTTCTTTCCCACCCCATCAGGAAAACAATTCTACCACTGGGTATCAGGTCTGTAACATTCTCAGATGCTGGTTTTGGTTTCTGTCAATAAGATCTTAAACAAGATAAACCTGTTCTATATGCCTAGGAAATAGTGCCTTTAAATTTCCTGGTGAATGCTTTTATTAAGTTGCATGTAAACAAAGGTTCTGTTTCAGCCTCAGGAGAGAAAAGTTCTGCTCATTTAAGTTCTTGGAGCTGTCAAGAAGGTAGATTAGGAGGAGCACACAAAATGAATTTCTGAAGGCATCACCCACTAAGGACAAATGTTAGTCATTAGAAAAGCCTATAGCCTGGTTCAAAGAATCATGTTAGACCCTTTCTGCTGACAGCCTCAATGGCTGATGGCAAAGAAAAGCTGCTCACAGAAGAAGAAATCATAGTCTAACTGTGAAGGAATGCCAGTAAATCAAAAAATCTGTCATGGCCTTATGGAAGGCTACACCTTTCATCCAGCTTTAATGCAAGTTTCCAAGTATGATCTATCTGAAATTCCATAATGTCTTTGACAGGGACATCCTTCTCTCCAATTTGGAGAGATACGGATTTGATGGGAGGACTGTTTAGTTCAGAGAGTAGTGGTCAATGGCTCAATGTCCAGATTGAGACAGGTGACAAGTAGTCTCTTATAGGTCCATACTGGGACCAGTGTTCTTTACTATCTTCATCAATTGCAGACAGTGGGATCAAGCACACCCTCAGCAAGTTTGAATCAAGTTGAGCAGTGAGGTTGACATGCCCAAGGGATAGGATGCCATCCAGAGGGACCTGGACAAGTCTGAGAATTGGGCACAAGTGGATCTCATCGGGTTCAACAAGGCCAAGGGCAAGATACTGCACCTGAATCACGGCAACCTCCTGTATTCAGGGTGGAGGAAGAAGGGACTGGAAGCAGACCTGTGGAGAAGGACTCAGGGGCACTGGTGGATGAAAAGTGGAACATGAATTTGTAATGTGCGCTTGCAGCCCAGAAGGCCAAGTGTATCCTGGGCTGTGTCAGAAGCAGCATGTCCAGCAGGTCAAGGGAGGTGATTCTCCCCCTCTGCTCTGTTGAGATCCTGGAGTACTGCATCCAGCTCTTGAGTTCTCAGAACAAGAAAGAAATAGACCTGTTAGAGCAGGTCTAGAAGAAGCCCACAAAAATGACTGTTGGGCTGGAACGCCTCTCCTATGAAGACAGGTTGATAGACTTGGGGTTGTTCAGCCTGGAGAAGAGAAGGCTCTGGGAAGACCTTATTGTGGCTTTCAATACTTAAAGGGGGACTGTAAGAAAGATGGGGACAATCTTTTTTAGAAGGATCTGTTGCAACAGTACAAGGGGCAATGGTTGCAAACTAAAAAAGACTAGATATAAGGAAAACATTTTTTACAGTAAGAGTGGTGAAACACAGAAACAAGTTGCCCAGAGAGGTTGTAGAAGCACCATCCCTGGCAACATTCAGTGTTGGGTTGGGTGGTTCTCTGAGCAATTTTATGTAGTTGAAGATGTCCCTGCTCACTGCAGGGGCGTTGGACTGGATAACCTTTAAATGTTCCTTCCAACCTAAAGCACTCTATGATTCTATTATCTCACTGGCAATAATTTTGTGAACTGCAAAAGAGTGATCCCAAGAGTTGTTAGGTTTAATTTTCTTTACCTGTGTAGCCAAGGTGCTTTTATCTTGTCTTAACAGTCAGAGCAGATTGTAGAGATCAGTCCCTCTACACATATAAACCTTGGATTGCTTCTTGAGATGTTTCTAGTAAGTTTTCCACTGAGTGTTCTGGAACAGATGCACCAAGGACCATTCCTTAGCTGTGTAATTCATTCACTGCAGAACATCATTATTTGAGAAAGACCCTGTTGGGACAGCTGTTTTAGGCTCTATAACTTATAAAACAATGGCTTTTGTACACTTTCTGCAACCGTTAAGTGAGCAAACAACCTAAAGTAAGGAAGAGGAAACTATCATTATGATCACACTTCTCCCAACAAAGGGTTCAGGATGCTGACAACTGACTGTACAGAACACATACATACCAGCATTAAATCATTCATCTTAGGATCTAGAGGAGCATTGGAAGGGTGACCACACCACCAGCATAAAAACAAACTGGTGACACCAGTGTTCGGTTCTGTTCTGAGTTCCACAGTACAAGCAAGAGGCATATAGACTGAGGCAGACAGTACTGAGTTCAGTAAAGCAGCATGAAATTGATGGAGGAGCTGGAGCATCTTACCTATCAGAAAAAGCTGAGACAGCTGTTCAGACTAGAGAAAGTTCAGGAGAATCTTATCAGTATGTACAAGTGCCTCTTGAGAGGAGTAAAGAAAGCAGAGTCAGAACTTCCTCAGTGGTGCCCACTGATGTGACAAGAGACAAGAGGCACAAACTGAAATACAGAAAATTGCACTTAAACATAAGAAAAGTCTTCACAGTAAGGGAGGGGAAACACTTCCACAGGCTGCTCAGATTGGTTGTGGAATTTCCATCCTTGAAGATATCCAAAACCCAGCTGGACATGGCCCTGCTGTAGTTCGCCCTGCTTTGAGCAAGGCAGTTGTACCAAGTTAATCTTCAGGGACGCTTTACTCCCTCAGCCATCCCAATATTCTATAATTCTGTGTGAATCTATGATACTATGAAAACTGGTAGTGTGTGTAAAAATTTTAGCTCTTTTCCATCTTTATCGCTTCTTTTTTTTTTTTTTTTTTGGAATTACAGCTGAACTAATACAGATACCAGAGTGCTTATGTAACATATGTGTAGTGTAGTCAATAACTAGGCAGTGTGCTTACCTAGATAGCTCATCTTGTCAGGGACTGTACACATCCTCTCTTCTAGAGAGTGATTACATCTTCTTTTGAAAGGGTTACTTTTCATTTTGTTGAAGGTCAGCCCAGTCACATAGACTCTTCCAACTAACATAATCTGACTAGCTGGCAGAGAGGTTGTAGGAAGTTCAATAACCCTGTTCACAACTAAGAGCAATCACAGTGATTCCCAGCTTACAGCAATAACTGGAGCATACTTTATAAGGTTTCTGTTGCAACTGCTGTAACCACAGCTTTCAGAATGCTTGGGAGTTTTTGTGGGAGGTTTTTGTTGTTGCTGTTATTTAGTTGTGTTTGTTTGTAGGCATTTGGAAAACATACATATCAATTATTATGAAGTAGCTCTGAGTTGCTGTTGGCTTTCGCAAGAAGGGTGGAAGACACTGAAAGATTTCATAGGATCCTCAGTGGAACAGTAAACACAGAAGAAAATGAGAACTTGCTTGTGTCACAGAAAGGATAGAGAGACCTTGCTGAACAGGAAAAATAAACATTTACAAAGCCTCAGAAAGAGAGTCAATTTCAATTAAAACTGTTGTGTCCTGTTAGGTGTCTACCTAATTTATTTTTGATATACACAGAAACCACAAGGATTTCGCAGCACAGCAGGTATCAGAAACCTGTGGCTAAGAATGGGAATCTCATGTCAGATCTTAGATGTGAAAAACTCCTTATGACAAGTTCTGGTCAATGGGTATTTTGGTATGAGCTAGCATTAGCCTCTAAATGATCATCACTTATAATACTTGTGCCATATTGACTGATCTAACTCCCTTGGCAGAAAAAATAAGAGGCAAGGTCAATGAAAATGAAGTAAGACTTGCAAATACTTGTACATCTTGGAAACAAACAGGTTGGAATTGTTCCACTACTAATAAGCAATTTCTGATTCAAAGAGTAATGTCATCATTTTGTCAGCCTTTGCTTGTGTTGCTAACTCTAAATTTAGATATACCTGTGAACAAGGAACATAAAAGTCAGAGAATTATTTATCAGTCTCAAAGCTTTTTCTTTTTTAATGTTTCATGCACATATTTTAGCTACAGTTCACACCTATTCAGCAGCAAAATGGATATGTTTCTCACTATATACACACATAAATGTACAAAATGCATACAACAGCTTGTAGAAGAAATATGGTGCTGTGTAACAGCACTGACTCTAAACCTTGCTGCTTCAGTTGGCAACCCAATACCAAAAATCTGTCTGGCAAATGAGGAATTGTTATGTTTCCCTGGGGTTAAGTGGGATAACATCTATCTGGTTTTAAATACAGCAGGACAATTAAAATAGCAATTTTTTATTTACTTTTTTTACCCCATGAAAGTAAAAGCAGCTGCAGTGGAAAATACAGATAGAATATTTGAGACAGAGATTAATCTGCTTGTACAGTGTTGGCATGTTGCTGATGAGTATTCTGAGAATAAAATCAACATTCATGCAGAAGGAATTTCTGACTCTGCCAGTCAGTTTCACCCTGGATAAAGTCAAACAACATTCAGAGTACTTGCCCTTGCTTCTGTCAAAACAAAAAATTGAGTCTCAGAATGAATTTTGTATTTAGTGAAATATTACATGACTACAGCTACTAGCAGCAATAGGCGAAGATATCAGCTTTGGTTTCTTTCCCTATTGGTGTTTTTGTCACATCTCATCAAAGGGAGTGCAATGTCTTTACTCCCCTGTCCTTCTGTTGTAGCTATCATGCTGGCTCTCCATGATGAGGTCGTAGTCTGATCAATCAATATCTGTTACTGTTGCTCCTAACTGCAGAAATAGTATATCACATCACCTGTCTTCCTGGTAAATAAAGTGGATCCTGCTTGCGACATTTATGCAACAGATTAAAAGATAATGTAATAAAAAAAGACTTTTGTTAATTTGCAACTTCTTTTAGCTCTTCAGCATGGGAATTGTCCCTAATTCAACTGGTTTACATAGAGTGTAGCAAGAGCTATTAAGCTTTAAGGAAACTAAGACTCTATTGGCATGACAGCTGGTGGACCACAAACCTAACAGGGATTCTCCCTAGAGTTGGCCAAATGGAAAGAGATGCAGCATGCTATCTTTTTTTTTTTTTCCCCCAGATTTCTCCGCGTTAAGCCCCTGAATTAAGCAACTTTGTGGCTATTTCCTACAGCAGTAGATGTCCAGGGCTGTCTGGATGCCTCCCCCATCTAAGTAACTAATACAGAATAGTCCACATCATACTATTAAATGTCTTAACGTTTCAGAATAAGATGACCTCAGTAAGCAGGCTATTTTGAATAACCCCTAGTCTTTTTGAATACTGGAAAATGGTACAGTTAATGGTATACACAGTAGCAATTTCAACATACAGCATCATTACCTGGCATTTCTTCACCAATACAGTTAATTGCAATAATAACAATTAATAATAATTCATAATAATACAATAATAACTATTATGTTATTATAGGCTCCTCTGGCACTCTCAGAAAACGTGCTTACTTTCTTGGAAATGAAGAAAATTATTTCAGCAACAACTACTTCCTCTTTCCTATGGTTAATTAGAAAGCGCCTCATTGAGTGAACTAAGAGTTCCATGATTATGCGTCTAATTCCTGACAACTTCTCAGCCAGGGGTGCAGTGTACCTAAAAGATAGGTTTTTCTGTCATAAATTCTTCTGGGATCTTAACTTCAATGCCTGGAGCTGCCTGTTTCATGACACATCTTTGCAGAGACCCTCCGGATGTCAGCAGAACTTGCCCTCAGACAGCCTGGCAAACCATGGCTTCAAAGAGAAGCTCAATCCCATGCATCTCTCCAGGTTTGCAGTATCAGATTCAAAAGAAGTCTTCCCAGAATATAAAGTAATTATTCCTACTATATGGTATTACAGACTGAAAACAAAAAGGAAAATACCAAACAGATTTTAGTAAAGCAGAATACAAATCATGGACCGTTTCAGTTTGGGAGCACACCTGAACTATCCATTTGCAGTAAATTCAGTCTGCCCAGCATTAACTTACCTCTGTTATTCAAAAACACCTGAACAGAAGGCCCCCAGGCACATGCTGCAAGGGTGCGGTTGTATGACTTTCCTATCACTCATACAAAAATAAGTAATTAATTAAAATAGAAGTGATCATGAGCCAAGTCTATGAACAAATTATTATGCACATAAAGTATCTTAATATAGCCATATTTATGCATAAAAACTACCTAATTAACATAGCAAATTGAGATTTCTGAGTAGGCTCAAACATTCAAAATAAAACAAAGTGAATATCTAATTAATGTTTAACTGCAGCTACTAGTTACTATCTATCCTTCCCAAGTCTCCAGGCACATTAGTCTCCCTTTGCTTTGCCCCAGCATAAAAGTATCGCAAAAGACTTTACTTGTTTATTTTTAAGAACACAAAGGATGTAAAACTCAGAGAAAAAGGAAAACCCTCTTTGTTTATCTAGGTACTTCCCACATGTTTGGTTTTATCTTGTCTTTGGAGCGGAGTTGTGCCTTAAAATTTTTAGAACCTCTTCCACAGGATTATTCTGTTCCTTCACTAAGAATTAAAAACTAAATTTTAACCTTTTATAATTATTTGTAAGACATGATGTATTTGTTAACTATAATTAAAGCAACTTTATACTGTAATATTTAATTTTGCTACTTTGAAAATGTCCATTCTTTTTGCTATAAATCTATTTCAGAACCCAGTCATCTGTTGGGAGTAATTTCTTCAACCTCCATCATTCATGAATAACCCCTTTGAAAACCAAGACCTTAGAATCCCTCAGGAAAAAAAGATACAGGACGTAAAAAGTAAAAAAAAAAAAATATACTGCTTTCTTTATAACTATCCTTAAGTTTATAACTATCCTCCAGTCTGATTAATATTTTCCATGTTTCTCTGTAACTATAAGAAATATTAAAAATTCTACAAATTTATTTTTCTAAAATATAAACTGAGAGCATCATAACTGCAGAAGGTAGGACTTCAGAACAAACCAAAAAATCATGAAGCAATTAATTAAGCAACTATGACAATTCAAAAAAAAAAATTAATTTTACTTAATTAGGGGGGGTATTAATTATGATCATTATAATGTATGATTAAAAAAAATGGTTGCATATATTATAAAATACATTTTGGTTGCTTTTATTTAATTAATTGACTCATTATCATTAATGCCATCAGTGCTTGAGCCAAAACTCTTGCGACTAACAGTGAAAATTCATGAGAGAAAAGTAGAATTCTAGTTCCTGGCAAGGTCTTGGCTGATTAATACTTATGCTTCCCACAAGCACAAAGTCCTGTTTCTTATAAATGTGTTGGTACAGCTGAGCTGCTGAACAGTTATCTCAAACCTGTGCTATAGGAGGATTCAAAGCTGCATTTTTCCTCCAGCCTGGTCATGAAGATCAGGTACCTTCTGTACGTATTTGCAGTTAGTAAGGTGGCCACCTTACTAACCATTTTATAACAGTCCCAAGAGTGTACACACCTGCTGAAGGAGGTAGAGCTTTAATCCCCTTCTATCTGAGACGTTTCATATCCATAGCTCTGTTCCACCATATGAAAGACCAACACAGGAGCTCCTGCGCTGTTAGGGTACTTTACATACCCCTCTCTTTATGGGCCACCCAGGTACAAATCTTGGTTGATTTCTGGGGCATCTGTTCAAAGTGACCTCATGCTCCCCATGTGCATATGAATGGTAGCACTAGGTAGATCAACAGTCCATCTAGCACAGGAGCCTACTTTCCATGGTAGCCACAAATGGAAACCCTGGGAAAAGTAACAACATGAAAAAAGCGTAATACTTCTTTTTAATGCTTTTCCAGCTAAAACTATTTTTGAGATTATAAACTGAACACAGGTATTTGCCACCTTTTAGATTACTATCAGGGCTTTCATTCTTGTGGCTCTAGATCTCCTTCAGAAATAATGCATAATTTTTGAAATCACATCTTACAGAACTAAGCCATTAAGAGACATGAAAATAAAACCCCAAGGGCTCAGTGGGCCCCTCTTTGCTATTCCAGTATGTACATTTCCACACTGCAATGCAAAACAATTGAAGAATGGAAGCAAGTAGTAATTATTCCTCTCATTAAATGTGTATAGAAGTATAATTACTGATCCATTTAATATTTTACTAGAGCATGTAAATTATGAGAAAGGAAAATTATTGGAATGCTTCCTCTATAACCATGAAGAATATTAGTTGTTGACAGTGTTTATTATTATCAAAACCACCTCCATTGAACAACTACAGCACAAATTATATTTATATTGGTATTGATCACATTTATTATTAACCATGACAACAGTGATATCATTAGTGTTAATCACAGCTATTGCTATGCACTTACATGGTGCTTTACAAACACATACTCTAATACCTTGACCAGATTTATTCCTTTCATGAACCTGGTACTACTGAACATAATCTGTCCTATATCTGCTCCAAAGAACTCACCATCACATGAAGTAAGAGAAAAACTAGGTACAGAATGATTATTCAGACAAAAGGTGAAAACAGGAAGCAAAGGAGAAAAAAAAAGAGACTATGCAGGAATAGGAAGGTGATAATTTGCCATGCCAGCCAGCCAGAAGCTAATTATTGCCACTGACAGTGTGAACAGCCCCAGCAAATGGTGAATACTTTCAGTTCTTTCATTCCTCAGTGTGTTCTCTATAAGCTGAATACACACACAGAAGTTGTTGACAAGAAGCAGATTTAATTGCTGATTAGTTGTCCTGTATCTTGCATATATGTCTGACCTTTCAGTTGCTTCAGATGATCCATCATGCTGTAGATGACACCGCAGAATGAACTGTGTGGCCATACACAACGGGTAATCAATTCATTAAGTTAACATTTGGCTAAGATACCACCTAATTATTTCTCTACTGTGGACAGGTTCTTAAATTATTTACGTAGCCAAGTAACAAACACAGCATTTGTTCGAATAAAGCATTTGTTTTTCTCAGTCCGGAGCACATTTTAGACTATAATACTTCCTATGCAGTTTTCTCTTTCTCTCTTATAGAAACACACAAGCATAAAGTATGTTATATCATAAGTGATTTCTGGAGGCCATCCCTCTCCTGTTCAAAGCAGGGCGAGCTAAGCAGGTGGCTCAGGGCCATGTTCAGGTTCTGAGTATCTCCATGGATGGGGACTCCACAATCCCTCTGTGCAACCTGTTTCAATGTTTGACCACCCTCAGAACAAGAAATTTTCCTTCTATCTAAAAAGATTTTTCTATCTTCCAACTTGTGTCTCTTGCCCTTTGTCCTTCTGCTGTGCACCTCTGAGATTAGTCCGACCCTGTATTCTCGGTTCCCCCGTTAGGAAATTATAGGCAACAATATGTTCTCCATTTGGCCTATTCTTCTCAAGGCTAAACACAGAATCACAGAATTTCTGAGGCTGGAAAAGACCTCCCAGATCACCAAGTCCAGCCTATGACCTAACACCAAGACATCAGCTAGACCATGTCACTAAGCACCACATCCAATCTTTTCTTAAACACTTCCAGGGATGGTGACCCCACCACCTCCCTGGGCAGTCCATTCCAGTGTTCTATCACCCTTTCTGTGAGGAAGTGCTTCCTAATATACAACCTAAACCTCCCCTGGTGCAGTTTCAGGCCATGCCCTCTCATCCTGTCACTAGTTGTCTTGGAGAAGAGCCCAGCTCCCACCTGACTACAATCTCCTTTCAGTTGTAGAGAGTGAAGAGGTCCCCTCCGAGTCTCCTCTTCTCCAGGATGAACAACCCCAGTTCCCTCAGCCTCTCCTCATAAGACTTTCCCTCCAGTCCCTTCCCCACCCTCATCACTCTCCTCCAGACCAGCTAGAGCACCTCAATATCCTTCTTGAAGTGAGGGGCCCAGAACTGCACACAGTACTCGAGGTGAGGTCTCAACCAGGGCCAAGTACAGAGGGACAATTACATCCCTAGACTTGCTGGCAACACTATTCCTGATACGAGCCCAGATGCCATTGGCCTTCCGTGCCACCTGGGCACACTGCTGGCTCATGTTCAGCTGGTAATCAACCAGTACTCCCAGGTCCCTCTCTGCCAGGCCCCTCTCCAGCCACTCATCCTCCAATCTGTAACACTGCAGGGGGTTACTGTGGCCAAAGTGTAGGACCTTATGCTTGGTCTTGTTAAACCTCATATTATTGGCCTCGGCCCATTGACTCAGCCTGTCCAGGTCCCTCTGCAGCATCTCCTGACCCTCCAGCAGATCAACACTTGCCCCCAACTTAGCGTCATCTGCAAATTTACTAATGGTACACCTGCTTCCCTATCCAGGTCATCAATAAAGATGTTGAATAGAACTGGACCAGTACTGATCCCTGGGGGACACCACTGGTCACTGGACACCAACTGGATGCAGCACCATTCATAAACACTCTCTGTGCCCAGTTGTCCAGCCAGTTTTTAACCCAGTGAAGGGTGCACCTGTCCAAGCCAAGGGCTGCCAACTTTTCCAGGAGAATGCTGTGGGAGACTTTGTCAAAGGCTTTGCTGAAGTCTAGGTAGACCACATCAGCAGCCTTCTCCTCATCTATCAGATGCATCACCCAGTCATAAAATGAAATCAAATTGGTTAGGCAGGACCTTCCTTTCCTATACCTATGCTGTCTGGGCCTGAGCCCCTGGATGTCTTGTACATGCCGACTGATGGCACTCAGGAGGATCTGCTCCATAACCTTGACAGGCACTGAGGTTGGGCTGACAGGCCTACAGTTTTCTGGATCCTCCTTCCAGCCCTTCTTGTGGATAGGCATCACACTGGCCAACCTCCAGTCAGCTGGGACCTCCCTGGTTAGCCAGGACCAGGAATAATGATGGAGAGCGGCCTAGCCAGCTCTTGTGCCAGCTTCCTCAGCCCCCTATGATGAATCCCATCTGGACCCATAGACATGTTAGGATCTAAGTGGCAGGTCACTAATTACTTCCTCATGGATTTCAAGATGGATATTCTACATCCCCTGTTGCCCTGAGGATAGTCAGTCTTTTTGTTAAAGACTGAGGCAAAGAAGGTGTTAAGCACCTCAGCCTTTTCCTTGTCTTTTATTAGTATGTTCCCCCCTTCATCCAGTAAGGAATGGAGATTTTCCCTGGACCTCCTTTTGTTATTAATGTATTTATAAAACCACTTTTTATTATCCTTGACAGAATTGGACAGATTAAGTTCTAACAGAGCCTTTACATCTCTAATTCTCTTTCTACATGACCTTGCAATGTCCTTAAACACTTCCTGGTTCACCTGCCCCTTTTTCCAAAGCTGATACACTCTTTTTTTTTTTTCTTCTGAGTTCCTGCAAAACTCCTTGCTCAACCAGGATGGTCTTCTACCCCACCAGCTAGGGACGTAGCGACAGCCTGCTCCTGCACCTTCATAATTTCATTCTAAAGCCCCAGCCTTCTTGGGCCTCTTTGTTTTTAAGGGCTGCTTCCCAACGGACTCTCCGAACCAGGGTCCTGAGTGGACCAAAGTCACCCTCCAGAAGTCCAGAGGTTTTACTGACAGCCTCCAAACTTTGCCACATATTGAAAATTCTATCACATCATGGTCACTGTGCCCCAGATGACCTCCAACCCCACATCTTCCACCAGCCCTTCCCTGTTCGTAAAGAGTAGGCCTAGCAGGGTACTACCTTGGTAGGCTCGCTTACCAGCTGCAACAGGAAGCTGTCATCCACACATTCCAGAAAACAGACCCAGCTCTCACAGTCCCTCCTTGTACTCCAAGTGCTGCAGTCCCTTGACTAGCTTGATGACCTCAGTGTGTCCATGCCTTTCTTGTAATGGAAAGATCAAAACTGGACATGAAACTGGAATGTAGTTTCATGAGTCGATGGAAATAATCACTTGCCTTGACCTGCTGACTACACACTGACTGCCCAATATGAGGTTGGCTTTCTTCACACTGCTGACTAATCTTAAAACTCCTGCCCACTTGGACCCTTAGGTCCTTTTCTACAAAATAATTTTATTCCCCAGCTTCTCCAGTGCAGGACTTCACTTGCCTGGTTGACCTTCATGAAGTTCCAGCTGGCTCATTCCTCTAGCCTGTAGACATCCCTCTGAAGACCATCCCTGCACATAAGTTTATAAACTGCTCCTCTCAGTTTGGTACCACATACAAGCCTGCTGAGTATGTCTCTGCTTCTATAAAGAGTGCTCCTGGTAGGTACTATCCTGCTTGTTCTTAAAAGCACTGAATGCAGGAGATGCCACAGTTCTCCAGGCAATTTCTCCAGTGTTTTACCATTCTTTCTCTGGCTGATTATTTCTTGTTCATTTTCGCTTACACTCGTTTCTACAGAACTGCATTCTATTTTTAAGGCCTCTTCTCTAGCACTGAAATTATCTGTATTGTAATCTTGTCCTCCAGTGCACCATAGATGCTACCCAGGCTCCTTTGTAGGTAACTGTAATAAGCAATTTCCATATTCCACCATCCAGACCATAAGGAAAATTATGAACACAAATAAGTCTGGGAAAAATTCATTTCAAAACAACCTCAATATACCTTTCTTTTTCCTTACATCCATTACAAATTGCACTCCTATTAAATTTTTCTAATCTATTTTGTATGCATCCAGCATGTATGTCAACAGCATGCTTCCTTATGAGAATGTCATGACATACAGTGCCCAAAGCTTTATCAAATTAAAAACAGAAGCTATCCACTCCCTTTTCCTTATTCACAAGGACCATTATGTTATTGTGGAATAATATGTTTGATTTGGAAATATTAACTTTTGTCAGATTTCTCCTGAGTGTTACTTACTTTTTAGTTATCTCCCAAATGTCTGAAATAATTCATTTGTTACAGTATTTTCAAAAGCACAAGTTTACATCATATGCTTGTCATTCTTAGCTTGCTCTTTATTTGAGCACTGCACTATATTTACCCCTTTTCCTTTCTTTCTTCTTGGCTTCTCAGATATTAGTATTCATGATTCTGAAATTGCTTCAGCAATTGTTTATTTGTGGAAAAATGTGCATTCTCACATGGGTTCGTTATTCAGTGTTCTGGAGCTTTTTATGTTTTAATATCATATGCATCAACAACATTCTCTATTCGGGAAATTACAGATCAGTCAGGCTCACCTCCATCCCTGGAAAGGTGATGAAGCAGCTCATTCTGGAGGTCATCTCTAAGCACATAGAGGAAAGGAAAGGTATCAGAAGTAGTCATCACAGAATCACCAAGGGGAAATCATGTTTGACTAATCTTATAGCCTTCTATGATGGTGTGACTAGTATGCAGATGAAGGAAGAGCAGTGTATATTGTCTACCTTGACTTCAGCAAGGCTTTTGACACCATCTCCCATAACAGCCTTGTAGGGAAGCTCAGGAACTGTGAGCTGAATGGACAGTGAGGTGAATGGAGAACTGGCTGAACAATAGAGCTCAGAGGGCTCTGATCAGGGACACAGAGTCCAGTTAGAGGCCTGTAGCTAGTAGTGTTCCCCAGGGGTCAGTACTGGGTCCAGTCTTGCTCAACATCTTCATCAACGACCTGGATGAAGGGACAGAGTGTACCCTCAGCAAGTTTGCTGATGATACTAAACTGGGAAGAGTGGCTGACACACCAGAAGGCTGTGCTGCCATCCAGCAAGATCTGGACAGATTGAGAGTGGGGAAATTAATGATGGTCAACAAGGACAAGTGTATAGTCTTGCACCTGAGGAAGAATAACCCCATGTACCAGTAAAGGTTAGGGACTGAACTGATGAAAAGCAACTGCATAGAGAAGGACCTTGGGAGTCCTGGTGGACAGGAAGTTCTCCATGGAACAGCAATGTGCCCTTGTGGCCAGGAAGGTCAATGGTACCCTGGGGTGCATTAAGAAGAGTATGACCAGCAGGTAAAAAAAGGTAAAAAAGAGAGGTTCTTCTATCTCTCTACTCTGTCCCAGTAAGACTGCATGTGGAGTATTGCATCCTCTTCTGATCTCCCCAGTTTGAGAGAGACAGGGAAATACTAGAGAGAGTCCAACAGAGAGCTACACAGATGATTAAGGGACTGGAACATCTCTCTTGCGAGGAAAGGCTGAGATACATGGAGCCTGGAAAAGAGAAAGCTGAGAGGTGATCTTATAAATCTTCATAAATATCTGAAGGGTGGATGTCAAGAAAATGCAGCCAGCCTCTTTTCAGTGGTGGCCTGTGATAGGATGGGGGGCAATGGGCACAAGTTGGAACACAGGAAGTTCCACCTCAACATGAGGAAAACCTCCTTGACTGCGTGTCAGAGCACTGGAATGGGCTGTCCAGGGAGGCTGTGGAGTCTCCTTCTCTAGAGACTTTCAAAACCTGCCTGGGCATGGTTTCCTGTGTGACCTGCCCTAGATGATACTGCTCTGGCAGGGGGACTGGACTCAATGCTCCAGAGGTTCTTTCCTATGATTCTGTGATTCTATGATTCTATACAGAGGAACTAACAGTAAATGTGCTCCTTGCTCCGCTTGTTTCTTTTCTCATTGGTATGTATCTATTGCAAAAACTCTTGAATGTCTCCAGCTGCGATCTAGTTCCATTTCCCCTCTGTCCCCTCTGTCTTCTCTAGCAAATTTTTTCAAGCCAAGAATCAAACTCCAACTTGTTGGCAATCTCCTGCATAAAAATGCTATTCTATAGAAGCCAATGGACATTTAAGCAAGAGATTAGAGTCAGATTCACCCCACTTAATTTTAAATTTATGTTATTTAGGTGTCAACAGATGAGCTATTCACCCTACAATTTTTTGGTACACTTACAACACTCGATCTGTTTTAGACAGGCACTTTAGGATGATATTAATTATGCCCTGGAAGTACTTATTCCTGTACATTAACTTTAAGAAAGTTTAGCATACCTAGCTCTAATCTGGCCACCTGCAACAGCAGTCTGTCAATCACAAAGCTGAGATACCAGAGCTATGGGTAAACATTTCCTCTGTTCTCTGAGAAGCAATGAAGACTTAAGAGCAAGGTCACATAAGATCCTTCATTTTTACCACCCACAAAGGAGTTAATATTAGTAACAGTGCTTGATTCATAGCGCAAAATAACTGATCTGTGGCTGTCTGAGGATTTAACGTAGGAGATAAAGTAGGATCTAGTCTTGATTTCCCTACCAGTGTTTAAGCATAGATCAAGCAGAACAGTAGTGTGAAATGTTGAATGGTTAAACATGCTTTGTGCACTTGAAAGCTTTCAACCACAGTCCATTTCAGTCGCCAAGCAATTTGAAGTTTAAAGCCCTCATTTTAAAGTATTGCAGCATAAATCTAATTAGGGAAGGGTAATACTCCCCCAGATAAATAAAAGTTAGAAAGAAAGCACAGCAAGCTCTCAGTCAACAAATCTTATGCAGGCAACTCATCACCCTGAAGCTGATGAGGAGCCTTGGAGAAGGATAGTCCAAAATGCCCTTTATGAGAGTTGTCACCTTGTCTATTGTCAGCTCTGAGCCTCCTATCACAGAATTACAGAAATATTGAGGCTGGAAAAGACCTCTGAGATCCGAGTCCAGCCTAAAATATAACTGCATGTCCTACTCCTGGAGGAAAAAAAATGTGCAAACAGAAAGCAACATTGCTTCCAAGTCTCACAACTACCTTATTTTAGACAATCATAAGGAAAAAAGTCTCCTTGAAAACTACAGTGCAGAGTGAAATGCAGGTGTCAGGCAGGCACGGTTTCAGCAGGGAGAGGCAAGAAAGCTATCATCTAGAAAGCTGATCTTGCCTAGAAGTGAGAAAGCTGTTGGACTCTTACTTTCTGCTGTGCCTGCCTTGCAGTGGACACAAGTCTGTAATAGACATCAAAGATAAACTTCACAGCATCCTGACTCCATTTCTGGGCCAAGTCTCAAATGTGGATCATAGTGAAGCCTTGAGGCAATTCTAGCAACAAGTTGAAAATTCTCCCGACAGTCTCCCACCAGCTGAGCATTGCCAGCAGATGCACCATGCCTGTTACTTTTTCTTCATCTTTGATGTGCACTTTATGCTGAGTGCTGCAGGACAGAACAGGCTTATTTAGCTGTGTCTGCGTTGCAGCCAGAGTTTTTGCATGGAAGCAAAATGAAGGAAGCATGAGAGAAAAACTGCCATGATTCACCATGTATGGTAGGCTGCCATGGCAATAAATGAGAATTTAATGATTTTTACTTGAAAGATGCAACAAAACATTTGGATTCCTTGTGCACCTGTGATCAAATTTTGCTTTGTCACGCACCTTATGTCCTTGATAAGTCTTTATCTTTAATGTCTTTGATTTTTGTCTCAGAGTGAGACATATCCAACATACTGTTTTAAAAAAAGTGAATGCACTGTGAAAGGCAGGGAAAAATATTGTGGACAAGGGATATATGTTTGGGAAGAAAATGTGAAGATTTGTGAATGAGTGCTATTTTTTTGACTACCATCTTGCACCTCCCCTTCAGCTGTTGAGTTGTGTGCCATTTAATAATACATA